>CAMAPF010001132.1:0-223017 GCA_945859915.1 Cuscuta epithymum
TATATATATATATAAGAATAAAAGGACTTAGAGGACCATTACCCCATTGTTACCCCACATGACCCAACGGCATAGTGACCAACGTCACAGTGACTTCATCCCGCAGTAATCAATGTCTCAATACACCTTCATGAAGTGATAAATTCATTTATAAATTATGAAATTATTAAATATTACTCCATCCGTTTCACTTTGTAAGATACTTTACGTTTTATGATGTTTGATCAACGATAAAGCAAACAGATCCTTGTCCACACTCAAAATAATTTTAGAAAAAAATTACTTATTCAGAAACTACATTAAAAGCTTTACAAAGTCGCAAAAACCAGAATCAAATTTGATAAAAATTTAATTTATAGAGTAAGAGATTAAGAGTGATTTGTGTTGACCAAGTGAATAGAAAACGTATCTTACAAATTGGGACTGAAGGAGTACAAATTTAAATATTGCTTTGAGAAAAAAACTAGTTAGGTTGTAGATTGGAAAATTGAGAAAGTTTTAATCATACATAATATGTTTCCCATAATATATGCATAGAGACTCTTGGAATAAGCAATAAAAGAGCTCTAGTAGAATTTTAGAATTTTTGACATAACTCCCTTAGAGCATCTCCAATGCCTGGGGGTGAATTATTGTTGATGAGCAATAATCTATGTTTGATCTATTTAGTGTGTGGTCAAACATTTATAAATTGAGAAGGTCTAGTCATATTTAACTCCAATGCAAGGAGTGAAGATGCACATTTAAAAAGGGAAAGAAATACAAAGAAGTGGTTAGCAATGCATCAAGGCCCACAACCATTAGTTAACTTTTTGGAGGGGGGCGGTACACAAGGTTCCCGTTAAGACCTTATATAAGACCTTATATTTTGTCAACTCGGTTGGACTAGACCTACATATTTTTGCACTGGAGATGTCGATTTTAGTGAAGATGGTACATTCAATGATGTGGAAGTGCAATGGATCATTGCATTGGAGATGCCTTAGTCTCTTATTTAAATGAATTACTTTTTTTAATCTTTCCCTCGCGGGTACTTGTTCTCTATCGGACTCTCGCCTATATTTAGCCTTGGACGGAATTCACCACCCGATTTGGGCTGTATTTAAATGAATTACTAATTCACCAATAGTTTAAATGACAAAAGATTACGTCAAATCTAATATGTAATAACTATATACACTGTACACAGGGCATGTCCTGCTCATTGCCGGGCGAATGGACGATATACTATATTGAGCTTGTACCCAAGATAAACGGCAAATTGTAAATATTTCAAATATGAATTATAACAAAAATATTCAGTAAAGGTCATAAAATAAAGGCAAAATTACTTTAATATTATGTAAATTACATATTTGGGTAAAAGTAAGAACACAAGTAATACATAAAAAGAAAAATATTACATTGAATGTTTCTCACAGAATAATGTGAAACAAAATCAGAAATAATATAATAATCGCTTAAAGGGAATAAAAAATCATTAAAAGCTAAAGAGATATGAAAATTGAAGAGACATGCCTTTTATTGATTCAACAACAATTGCATTGCTTTAGAAATACAACTGGTCAACTCAAAATAAATGTATATTCTTTTTTAAAACTTGACTTGATTTAAGTCTTTTTACTTATGTTCGATTTTTTTTCTTTCAAAATGTCAACAAAAATTAAATATTAGGCCTAATTAATTGAGTTTAAAATGAAAAAAGAAGTCTACTCACACTATATATGCAAAAAAAATGGGCCTATTTTTTCTGTATTTTTTCGGGTCTAGGGCGGTCACCAATGTTGAAGCTAAAGAGATATGAAAAAAGAAGAGACGTGTCTTTTATTGATTCAACAACAATTGTGTTGCATAAAAAACTACAACTGGTCCTACTCAAAATTAATGTATATTCTTTTATTAAACTTGACTTGATTTTAATCTTTTTACTTATGTTATATTGTTTTTTTTATAAAAAAAATAAACATTAGACCTAATTAATTGAATGAGAAAAGGGTCAGATAGGCCCCTCGAACTTACATAAAAGGGTCAAATAAGCCCTTATATAGGAGGCTCTGTCCGACTGTCACCATTTGTGGTGGTTCCCGGTGGAATTTTTTGAGCATTTTATTCATTAAGTCTAGTTTACTCATACCAAATTTCAGCTAAAACTTCAATCGGGAAGGCATTCAAATGAATTCTTGAAGATAACTGCTGATTAAAGTCGCAGTTATCTTCAAGAATCATTTGAATGCCTTCCCGATTGAATTGTTAGCTGAACTTTAGTATGAGTAAACTAGATTTAAAGAATAAAATGCACCAAAAATTTCATCAAAAAATTCCACGGGAACTGCCCCAATGGTGACGGCCGAACAGAGCCTTCTATATAAGTAAGAGCTTATTTGACCTTTTTATGTAAGTTCGATGACCTATTTGACCCTTTTTCCTTTCCTTAATTGAACATTAGACATAATGAATTGAACTTTAATATAAAAAGAAGCCTACTCACACTATATATGCAAAAAAGTGGGCCTATTTTTTTCGGATCTAGGGCGCGCGGTCACCAATGTTGCCCCCCGCCTCCCTCAGGACAAGCAATGACTTTACAATAATTCACGGAATACTGCTGATGGTAGGGGGTGGGCATGGTTCGGGACGGAATGGGACTTGGCGTGTCCTGGTAAATTCCAAAAAAAATGTAGTGAAAAAATTGCAATCGCAAAAACAAGAAAAAGCTATTTTAAAATTAAAAAAAACTATAGCTAATCTAGAAAATTGTGAGAAAAAAATGCAACTTACCATATTAGCTGCATGAAACAAAAGTTGCAACAAAAAAACTCTAACACAAAAATCTATCAAGAAATCTGTAAAAAATGATAAAAGAATACTATACGAAGTGAAGCCTGTGGGAGTTAAAATCGTTTTTTTTTTTAAATAGATGATAGTTTGTAGTATGTGATACTAGGCACTTTAGAGTAACCAAGCATTCCAGCCCAGGTGGTTGTGAGGTTATTGTGCCTAGTGAGAGGTCTCGAGTTCGAAACATGCTAGGCACATAAGGGTTAGAAACTCAATGGAGTGAGTTTTAGCTCTGATTACTCCAGACCCTTCCCCAGACCTCCTGGTGTAAAAAAAAACTAGGCACTTTAGAGTTTTCAGGTGTTTTATTGTTAAATAACTACTACGTAGTATTTGAATAATCATTTGTATTTTGATTGTGAAAAAAGGATAATTGTTATTATTTGGATTACATAATGAGTTGTGTGTAGACTCACTAACCTACTAGGCTACTACAAAGTTCAATTTTGGATTCTAAACAACGGGACGGAAATGAATATATTTTACTTATCCTGGTCCCATTTTGTTTTGGAATGGTTCGGGACCGGTACGAGACAGAAATAATGTGTCCTAAATATAACGGGACAACTTCAGAACGGAACCAGAACATTCCGGAACGGACCAACGGGACCGGGTCTTTTGCCCACCCCTAGCTAAGGTATGTAAAGACAAAAACTGAATTGAGAGTTTAGAAAGAGAAAATATACGATAACAAATAATGTTCGAACAATACATCTAGGGGTGGTTCGGTACGGTATACCGAATATTTTATCGCATACCTTTATCATATCGTAAACTTTCGGTATGCAAAAATACATACCCTTACCATACCGAAATTTCGGTATACCTTGTTTCGGTATACCGAAATTTCGGTATGGTAAGGTACGGTATCGGTAAATTATCATGATTTAATATAACAAATTATTATATGTCAAATGAAATAAAGAAAATAAATGTTAATAGTGATATACTAAAATCATTAACGAATTTAATTATAAAATACCAATGAGATAACCTATTTTTGTTCTATTCAACTTTGAATAAAAAATATTATAAAAATGTATAGATATTTCAACACATGATATATGAAGATAACAACACATTCTGCTAAAATAATTTAAACAATATAAATATATTTAAAATAACACCGATCTTCAATAAAAAGTACAAATAATTCAAGAAACGTGGATATAAAGTGATTTATCCTCGAATTAGTGTTGTGTTTCTAGTTATTTTTATAAGTTTAAGGAAAATATTGGCTTGGAATTACGGTATGACGGTATACCGGTATACCGTTTATTTCCAAAATATATACCGATACCATACTGAAGTAATTCGATACGGTATCATACCGTACCAAAAGTGTCGGTATACCTAACATTGCGGTAAATTCGGTGTTTTTCGATATGGTAAGCCCGGTATACCGAAGTTTCGGTATTTTCCCCACCCCTAAATACATCTACCCAATGATGTTAAAGATGTTTAAAGGGAAGAGATTTAGAGGCTCGAATGATTTAGAGGGGGGGGCGGGGAGCACCCCCTATTGATCCCTTCGAATCACGAAGAACTAGCTTTTTTACGGAGTAGTATATATAGTACTTTGTATGTACTCGCTCCGCTCCATTATGTCTGTCTTACATTTCTTTTTTTATGATCCCAAATTGAATGTCATGTTTCATTTTTCGGTAGAAAATTCGTGGTCAATATCTTTCACTTTATTCTATCAAAATTTCAATCATAAATTTTACTTTTCGATCACTTTATTAATAGTCCCAAACTAAAAATAAGACAACCATTATGAACAGAGATAGTAGTATTTTGTGATTTTTTATTTCTACCATGATGCAAATACTGAAAATTTCCTCACTTAGCTCATAGAAAAATTTGAATTACCTTATAATATAATTCAAATGAAGTTTATATTAATTTATGTCCTTTTTCTATGAATATTAATAAATTAAACTTCAAAGACAAAAATGTGACTTATTTTTTTTAAAAAAGTGATATACTTAGTGAATAGTTCCCATTGATTCATCATTCACGAGTGACTTATTAGTCTCAAATAAATTACTGTGATTCTTGTCCAGTTATTTATATAAAATGACTAGTTATATTTTTTGTCCAAATACATAACCAGTCATATTTTTGTCCGGGAAAACTCTGATAGTAATGTAAATATCATTTTTTCTTTAATTATCTAATTCTAAAATTTAAAAACTCCATTCATCCCATTTTATCTGTCCTACTTTCCTGTTTTGATTGTCCCAAAATAAGTGTCTCATTTCCTTTTTTGGAAAAAATATGTGGCCTACACCATTTCACTTTATTATGCCTCAAACATCAACCACAACTTTTATTTTTTCAGTCATTTCATTAATAATTGTGTCAAGTCAAACTAAGACATATAAAATGAGACGGATGTAGTAATATTCTATCCCGTACAAAAGTGCTGCTCAATGACTTAGGGAGTGTTTGCGATTGCTTGTGCTTTTTAAAAGTGATTTTTTTAAGAGATTATTGGAAAAGTGATTTATAGTAAAAGTAGGTAGTGTTTGTGAATAAAAGTGATTTTAGTTAAAATGTAAAAGTTGAAGTATTTGATAAAAAAGTGATTGTGATGTAATATTTTTCTCAAAAGTACAAAAATATCCCTTCCTAACATCTCCCACATCTTCATCTTCTTCCTCAGTACATCCGGATGAATTGAGGAGCTCAAGAGCTCTCTGGCACAGTTGGAGCATCGTCACCACTCACCAGGGTCTTTCTCTTCACCATCTCCAAGTCGGGAGTTCCCTTAGGCAGATGGCGCCCTGAGGCCTGCGGCTGAATCCCCGGATCCAGTGGCGTAGACTGGGGACGAAACTCTTGGGATTTGACGGTGAAGGTTGGCGATAGAACTCAGTTGTGCTGGTGCCCGGTATCACACCATCTGGTGGGCTGTGACGTTAGCATCAGTTTGGCAAAGCTCCAGACTATTCACTCGACGGCAAAGCTCCAGACAAATGGATCGTCTTTATTTGAGGGTATTTTGGGGGTTCAGAGATTTTGTTCCTATTATTATTATCCATAAAGTTTCAGTTAATTACAAGTATACCTAGAAGCAGTTAGAAGCTGGTATACTCCAGCATCTAACTTTTAACTTTAAAGCACTTTTTTTAATTAGAAGTTGGGATTTGCAAACACAATTTTTAGCTTTTTTTAATCTAAAAGCTTAGAAGCACTTATTTAAAGCAATAGCAAACACTGCTTTATCATTTAAATAAATCGGCCAAAATGTTAAATGCTTAATAATATTGGGCCATAAACGTTATAGTAAAAAAGGTAGGGTGTTAAAAACAAAAAGAAGTTAGGCAAAACATTATACTCCATAAACTACTTGAATAGCAGATAACGCTTTCATAAGCCTGGAACGAGAGTTCGAGAGGCGAGACTCATTTGCTATGCAGCGGCCAGCGATTGTTCATCTCTTTTGATTCTCTTCCACTAAGTTCTTACTATTTTGCAATCAAATGAGGAACAGAGCAGTCACCACACAAGCTACCAAAAAAAGGTAAATCTAAATGGTATAATCTCCTTTAATGCTGATTAGCTCACTCTCATTCAGCCAGACTTGCTTTAATACTTGTTTTACTTCATTAGTTCATTGAATCGCTGCTTGCTTACTCCTGCCATCAAAAATCAAAATCAAAGGGGAAAACTCCAGGTTGCTTGCTCCCTTGCTTCAGTCTGAGCCTTGGCACTTTGGCAGGTTTGTCATAGATTCTGTTATACTTTTTTTATTTATTAAAATCGTTAATTTATGAAATTATTGGTGTCGGTATATATACTTCTGCTTGAATTAAGGAATTTATGGATCAGGACTTCAGAACTAGATAAATATCCTTCCGGGTCTGAAAGATAAATGTGTCCACATAGGATTGGAGTTTTAAAAGTATCAACTAAATCAAGCAGACTTTTATTCTGTACATTCTATTCTCACTATAAATACGTTTCAACTAAAGTAACTGGTTTACCATAAGAGTTTTTCCTAAAATATTATTAATACAAAAGTCATGGACAAAAATGTGACTTGGTAACCTATAGTTACTATAACTGTGTTCAAAGTTTACATCATGGTCACTTCATCACAGGAACTTTGAACATAATTATAGTAACTAAGAGTTACCAAGTCTGTCTGTAACTCTTAAGAGAGTAATATTAGTGGAATTTTATCTTACCATAACTACTGAAAAAACTAACATAAATAATATATACGGAGTATGATTTTTCTATATTTAGGGAGCAAACCAATCTAACAAATTTTAACTCTCCTTACTGTACACACTGGCGAACTAACTCTAAGTCGAAATAGTATTAAAATCTTTCTGTAGTCTATTTTGAAATTTCAGCCCACTTAAACTATATTTTCTAATCTTAATTTTGTATTTTATGTCTCAAAACATACCTTCTGCAAGGTTGTTATCAAAATAATTTACCTCCTATATATATGCCTTCACAGTGAAACAAAAATCAACCATGAGTCAAGTTAATTTTCTAATAAATTTATAATTTAAAATTTGTATGTGAGCATTGCTAATTGTTGTACATTAAAGACAAATTTTAGCTATACAACTAAAGTAATATTTACACTCACCAGAGACAGAAACAGAGCTTACAGCTTCTCTTGCCTGTGGATTTACTTAGTTTAACCATTTCAGCTTCTCTTGCCTGTGGATTTAGTTAGTTTAACCATTTCTTTACACCTTGGGTCATCCGGAAACAGTCTCTCTGTGGCTTAGTACAGGGGTAAGGCTGCGTACATCTGACCCCCTTACCCCACCGTAGGTGGGAGCCTTTTGCGGCAATGGGGTAATGATAATGAATGAACCATTTCTTTAACATTCAATCAAAAGTAGTTCTTTTCCTTAACTTGAAACATCTAAAAATCAACCATTATAGAAAAATTAATTTTTTGTTTGTATAAGTTAATAAAATAATAGGTTTACACATCACTTACACATAAGATGATATTTTTCATATCCATATTGAGTATAAAAAAGAGGATGCGAAGCGGCAGAAGGATTGAGTTTTATTCATTCGGAAAGGGTTTGCTAGGTAGTAGTAGTTTTAAAAAATGAATGATCTTTTCATAAAGAAAATACACATGTCCAGAACAGATTGGCGAGATTTGATTGGTTGAAAATACACCCGTCCCAATGAATAGGCTGGCTAGATTTGATGGGCTGTATTTCTTTCAAATTTAATTATATTTTATGTATATTTTGTACACATTCTCCAAGAAATAGGCTGTAGAGACTTGATAGGGGTTGTTTATAGTGTGTTCATTGATTAACTTTCTTCAACGTTTCTACTGTATATGTTGTCTTTATTTTTTTATTTTAGTTTTTTTGTAATAAAAGTCTCCAATGTAGCTGATACGTTTTTTAGTTAGTATACAATGTAGCTGAGGCTTTTATCTGATGGACTCGCATGCTGCCATGCTGCTCTATTCCATGGGGATGTTTGGGCGGGAATAGCATTCACAAAACATTTAACTTTTATATAATGATAGAATGATAGACAGATTAATATTATGTGCAAATAAAAAAAAGAGATTGTTCATTCTAAAAAGGTTTTATAATTTTATTTAGGGGTTGATCCATGGCACTTTCCAGTTCTCCAGACTGGTGGTCTGTGGCATCACTGGCATGGATTCCTTGCAACTCCTCAAAGGAAATCAGCACCAGCAGAAGAACTCCATTGTGCTCTCTCCCCCGCTTCAACTCCCGAGATCTCAACCTCATTGCAGCAAGATCCTCCACTTGTCCATCCCCGCTTTTTGAAGACAATAATGCATTATCATCCGCCTCCAAGTCCCAACCCACAATAATGGATCTCACTCTCTCCGAATACCAGCCTGAAGATCTGAACAACATTATCTTTAGATTGATAAAAAACCCTCAGACTGCTGAAAGTGGGAGTGATTTTTATGCGAAAGCCAAGGGAAATCCCGGGTTTATCCCTGAAAAATCAACCCTCACTCTTCTTACTAGGTACTTCATGAGATCGAGAAAATGGAGCTCAATCTTTTCATTGGCTCAAGATTTTCGGGCATTCAATGTAATCCCTGATAGTGGCACATTTTGTAGACTGATTAGTAGCTGTGCTAGAGCTAGGAAGTTCAAAATTGTAAATACTTTGCTTGAATCTGCCTTTTTTCTCCAAGAGACACCTCTTGCCTTTGAACATGCCATGAGAGGCTACAACAAACTCCATATGTACAGTACCACTATTCTGTTGTATCAAAGGATGAAAAGTAGTGGGCTTGTTCTGGAGCCTGGGTGCTATTGCACCACCATGGAGGCATATCACAATATGGGACAGTATGAAGAAGTTGTTTCGCTCTTCCAAGAGTTTAAACATGGAAGAAGACTGGAGTCCACACAATATAATTCAAAGATTTACCTTTGTTTATGCAATTCTCTGGGCAAAATGGGGCGCACTTCCGAATCCCTCGACCACTTCAGGGAAATGACAAGCAAAGGAGTTCCAGATGATCATAAGTTTTACTCATCCCTAATATCCGCTTTCGCGACATCCAGAGAAGTAGAAATGGCAGAGGAGCTTTTAGAAGAAGCAGTGAGAAAGAAAATGCTGAGTAGTGATCCCTCTCTGTTTATGAAACTTGTGTTGATGTACATTGACAAGGAGGGAATGCTAGAAAAGGCCCTGTCTGTCATTTCGTTGATGAAACGGTTAAACATTCGGGTTTCCGATTGCATTTCTTGCGCCATTGTGAATGCTTTCTCGAGAAAATTAGGGCCTGAGGAAGCCGTGAGGGTCTTTGAAGAAGAGCTTCAATTTGAGGGGTGTGAGCCTGGCCAGGTGACCTATGCTTTGATTTTAAACATTTACTGCCAAATCAAATTATATTCAAAGGCAGAAGCGGCTTTTGCAGATATGGAGCAAAAGGGGTTTGTTAATTGTAGTGTTTCATACTCTACCATGATCAATATGTATGGGAAAACTGGAAGGCATAGAGAAGCAATGATGATTTTGGCTAAGATGAAAAAGAGAGGATGCAAGCCCAACGTGTGGATATACAATTCTCTCTTGGACATACACAGGAATCCATTGAACTTGAGGCAAGTGGAGAAGACATGGAAAGAGATGGAGAGGCGGGGAGTTTTGCCCGACAGAGTTAGTTACACAAGCATAATAAGTGCATACAACAAGGCCAAGGAGTACCAGAGATGCGTGGAATACTACAATGACTTTAGGAAGCTAAAGAACGGTGATGGGAAGATTGATAGGGCAATGGGTGGGCTAATGGTTGGGGTTTTTTCAAAGATGAATAGAGGTGAGGAGTTGGTTAAAGTGTTGCAGGAGATGAAGAAGGCTGAGGCTGAGTTAGATGAGAGGCTCTACTGGTCGGCTTTAAATGCTCTCAGAGATGCCGGGCTGGAAATTCATGCCAAAT
Organism: Cuscuta epithymum; assembly: GCA_945859915.1. NCBI lineage: Eukaryota > Viridiplantae > Streptophyta > Magnoliopsida > Solanales > Convolvulaceae > Cuscuta > Cuscuta epithymum. The sequence continues at coordinate 10,277 of CAMAPF010001132.1, forward strand.
GGTTGCAAGATAGCTTTGCTATAATATGATCAATACATCTCAGGTCTCGACATACATCAAATGTGCTTGGATCTATATAAGTTTGTGATATGCAACGTTTTCGGGGTGACATTTTCATCAAATATAACGGTTGACAAATCAGTTCGGTTTAACCTTTGTGATATGCGATGAAGAAGAAAATATGAAAAAGTCACTTAAAATTGTCTTCTACAAGGGAGTCCGTAATAATTTGTAGTGAGTGCACTTATTAAATTTCTAATATGTATTTTTATTTGATTATGACATCACCAACTCATGTGTTGACTTAAACTTTAATTCTACATGTAGATTCATGAATGTATATTTTACTTATTTACATTTACAATAGAGTCAATTCCCTAAATAGGACTAAAAAGTGGCAAAATTGCACAAATAGGACTACATTTTTTAATTCCCTTAATAAGACTATTTATGTGTGTTTAGACAAATATGCTCTTGTAGCTTGTGAAATGTTTTAATTAACAATAAAATCATTAAAAAAAATAAAAAAAAAACGTAAAAAAATAATACAAAAATCAATAAACTATTATTAAAAAATAGTTTTTTTTTTTTAAATTAAAAAATTAAAAAAAATCGTAAAAAAAAAAACATTGCCACCCCTGCCACCCCAGCACCACCAGATCCCATCATCGGAGAAAAATATGCCAACATTTTGAATAATGCCATAATAATGGCATATTCAATGAAAATGTTGGCATATTGAAATGTAATTATGCCATCTTTTTGGCATTTTCAGAAAAAGATGACATTTTTTACCAAATGTGGAAGAAATTTCACCAATCGGAGGTGGTGGTGCTGGGAGGCGGTGGAAAAGGTATCCATAATTTTTTGGAAAAATTGACAAGAATAATCCCACCTTTCACTGGTCTTCTCATAATAATCCCACCTTTAAATAATCCCAAAATAATCTCACTTTTGAACCTCATCTTCTTTCATTGGACCCTGACCAAGTTTTTTATCTTTTTTAAAAATATTATATAAATAATCTCACATTTATAAGAATATAATTAAAAAGTGAAAGGTGAGATTATCTGTATAATTTTCAAAGAAAGAGTAAAAAACATGGTCAGGGTCCAATGAAAGAAGATGAGGTGCAAAGGTGAGATTATTTTGGGATTATTAAAAGGTGGGATTATTATGAAAATACTAGTGAAAGGTGGGATTATTCTTGTCAATTTTTCCTATTTTTTTTTTAATTTTTTATGGGTTTTTACTATTTTTATTATTTAAAAAAAATAATATAAAAATAAATTTTTTTACTCCGTATTTAAATTCAATTTTTTTACTATTTTATAAATATTTTAATAATTTTTTTATAATTTTTTATGATTTTTTTATGATTTTTAAATATTTTTTACGATTTTTTATGATTTTATTATGAATAAAAGCATTTCATTATGAACTAATACCCTTAGGGATATTTAGGGTAGAAAATCAATATTTCGTCCTATTTAGGGAATTTAAAAAGTAGTAGTCCTATTTGTGCTTTTCAAGAACTCATTAGTCCTATTTAGGACAATTTCCGTTTACAATAACTACATATTACAACCCATGCAACACATGGGTCGAATATACTAGTGCATAATAATAACAATTACAATTAAATATTCCTTTAACACCATTTTAGACTTTTAGTAATTCACAACACTTATTTACAAAATGTTTTAAGAACCATCCAAATTAACACGTAAGCTGTAATTTTCAATAAATCTACAACAAATTAGTTACTAGACCTTGCTTTTACGCTTGGTCAATCAAAGAAATTAACATGCAGGCTGGAAAAATATTAATGCACCTAAGAAAGAGCAATTTGCATCAAAGTTGTTGTATGAGTCTATGACGCCTTCTCCACCACCTTTAAACTGAAGCGGAATATAAGAACCCAAAGAGTAGTTTTCGAACCCGCCGTTTACCGAATTGGCTAAAGTTATGATTCAAACAGTTGAATCCGCATAAATATGGAAAAAAATATGTTAAGAAAATTTACCCAAATTGTTTAATATGGGACCAAAACATACACAAAATTAAAAAATAGGACTAAGTATGTTTTATTCCTGAAATAGGACCTATTTGATCCTATTATAAGAATAAGTTGATTAAAACTTATCAAAATAGGAGTGAATGGGTCCTATTTTGAGAATAAAACAATGATAGTCCTATTTATGAGTGTTAACATTGTTTTAGTTCTATTTGGAGAATTTGTAAAAAAAAAACACATTTACAATTCAAAAATAAATATGGAAAAGGCTAAAGTTGCTTTCTTCATCAACTTTAAATTTACTTATTTTTTTATTACACAATTTAGCATAGAAAATCAATTTAATTTTTGTAAAGAAACTAGTTGATAAGCTGATCAGAAGAAGATAGGGGTTAGGACTTTAGACATTTCTTAATTCGTATAAATAAGCATGGTATCTTGTTCGAATATATATAAGTTGATAAAAGGAATATTTTAACTGATCACTATAAAACTATGTTTGATGAAAATCGGTAATTCGACTTTTTCATGTTATTATCCACAAACAATGAGTCTCAGATGGCGAGGCAATAAATGATCGACAGTGAGGATAAAGGGAGAGGGGGACCAAAATGTGAGAAAAAATCAGTGGATGAATCTTGCCTTCAAGAGCCCTACATTATGAACCATACGCATTACTTAAGAAAAACATGATGTGTGTCGTAGATTTGTAGGGTAATTGAATTTGACTCTATTACTATTTATGTTCATGGAATTTGATCCCAGTTCGATCTATATTCACTGAATCTGGTTCAGTTCTATCTAGTTTAATCTGGATGATTAAAATTCCAATTTAGTTCGACAATTTACATTTCATTTAGAAGGCAAAAGTTGTTATACACTCTATAGTACTTAAAATACCTCTTGAATAATGATTATTATAAAATAAGTACATTTCGTTAAAAGATGAAATAATATTTAGCCGAGTCGTTATTAACTTATTTTACACGCTACAAAAACATTTCCGTACAGTTTATGCAGTTTTTTTTAACGAATTGCCTATACATACACATATGTATCCAGGCAATTAGAGGTAGACGTGTATAAAAACATACTCCGGTATAAACTAGTGTCTATAAACAGAAAACTCCTTAGCTGACTACTGACTAGCCCTTAGCATACAATCTCAATGTCTCACTTCACCTCAGGATTGCAAAAACATCAATTTGCTATTTGAAATTTGCAAATGCATTGGTGTTTTGATCTCGGGTATTTTTATAAATAAACAATCTAAGATGACATTGTTGAGATTACATTTTCAATAATATAAAAGAAAAAACGTAGATAGCATTGAAATGAATTGTGCCACTATAAGCGCACTTTAAAATAATTTTTACTTCTCCAGCTCTAAAATGAAGTCCTTATTTGTATTTATAATACTTTTGATAACACATAAATCGATTGAATCGGTTGATTCTGCTGAAATTTATGAAGTTTTGGATGAAGCGGCTGTATAGACTAATTCTGCTTATTTATGGGGGGGAATACTTAAAATATATTTTATTAATAAAATAAAGACTTCAGCCAGGAAAAACAGGTAAAATGGTCATCTACAGCAATTTCAGCCAATACAGTAAAAAAAAATAACTTCAACCTTATTTTTTTCTTATTATTACACAATTCAGCGCGCGAAATCAAAAGTTACGTGTTTGGTGAAAAAGTTGACTAATAAGTCTGATAAGCCGAAAAACAGAGCTACCAAAAGATCTCTTTATTGAAGATAAAGAAAACTCTTTCCTCATAATACCTAAATTAGTACCAAAAATATAAATTCACATATTTAAGAAGTACATTAAAGTAACATTAAGCCATAAAATCAAATACGAACACCCAAAAGAGAAGTTTTGACACAAAGAGCGTGTTTGGTAATTCTCAAATTGTTTGAATCAGCCAATTCTGCTGAAATTTATGAAGTTCTGACTAAAGTGGCTAGATTGATTGATTCGGGTTAATTATGAAATAAATTATATTTAAAGTAATTTTATTAATAAAATATAACAAAATCATGTGAAAATAACTAAAATGATCTTCTACAGTAACTTCGGCTAATGTAGTCATAAAAGTAAATTAAACCTTACTTATTTTTATTATTACACAAGTCAGCGTGTGAAATAAAAAATTACGTATTCCGTGAAAAGTACGGACTAGACAGTAAAAAATTAAGTGTTTGACATGTACATAGTATCCGGCAAGGAAACGTGAAAAAATTAGTTGACACGATGTATGAGACACATGAACACAAAATGGTACATTTATGACATGTATCCCTCATAAATGTCAAAGTTTATGACATTGTAAAGAGAAAACATATCCGGACTAGCAGATCAGTTGAGTAGTGAGAAAGTTGGAACATTGATCAAGGATCGAAAAATTTGCAACGGTCGTGTGAAAGTTATAGCTCTTGTGTGCTGGATCTCTGGTGCACACGGGTACAAGATTTACTACCATTGAACTGACAGAGTCACTGAGTCACCATAACTTACAACCTCACAAATGTCTTCGGTGGTTGGGGTTTGGGGGGCCTTGTGATTAGGGATTCTACATTTTGGAACATTATAAAGAAAAACATACCAAAAATATATAAGACCATTCAAATAAGGGGATAAATTTCAACTAATTATTTTTATGTGTTTATCTCTATCTTGACAGGAATGCTTCTTTTATGTATGGCATTGGAAATGCTCTTACCCCCACTTAGAGTATGTTTGGCACAAGTGCACAACTAACTGAAAAGATACTTTATAAGCTTTTTAATAATTGTTAGCTTGTAGTGATTGAAAGATCTTAAAAGGAAAAGGTTATTTCTATTTGTTAAAATCTGATTGTTTGATTCAGTTCTATTTGGTATAGCAAGCTGTTGTGAATAATTAATGTTAAAAGCTACTGACTTTCTTCCAAATATTACCCACTGTAGCATCTCAAAAAAGTTTTTATATATTATAAAAAACTATTAAAATTCGTCATACCAAACATACAATTAGAAGTATTTAGAGAATTTTTAAATAGTACAAAAATTAGAAGACGGAGGCTTATGACTTTCAAACATGCACTTAGGATGTTTTCTTTTGGACTGAATTTTGCTGCTCTGGTCTGTTTAAGTCTGGTCTGGTCTGGCAAACGTCTGGTCTCTGTGTATTTTATAACTAAGAAATTCTGATCTGATCTGGTCTGTTTAAGTCTGGTCTGGTTTGGTCTGTTTAAGTCTGGTCTGGGACTGAAAACAGTCCAAAAGAAAACATCCGTAGAAAAACTTCTTTCTGCTACTAATTTTAAATACAAAAATATCAACCTGCAACATATTTGGAAAATATGTTCACTTTATTTACCTTGTTTAAGTAAATTTTCAACAAAATTAGAGGTTATAGTGTTGGGGAATGGGAATATGGGATGAAGTCTAAAAAGGTAAGAAATATAGGTAGAGTGGGATCAGAATATCCGTATCTCTTACTGGCTGTTTGGTTACTTGGTAACATAATTTTAGACTTTTGACACTTATCAGTCAACTTTTTCATCAAACACGAAACTTTTGCTTCCGTGCGTTGAATTGTGTAATAATAAGAAAAAATAAGTTTGGAGTTACTTTTTTTGCTGTATTGGCTGAAGTTACTGTAGATGATCATTTTAACTATTTTTACATATAATTTTCTCTTTATTCTATTAATAAAATATATTTTAAAAATAATTTTTTTTAAATCAGCAGAATCAGTCAATGCAGCCACTTAAGCCAGAACTTCATAAATTTCAGCAGAATCAGCCGAACAATTGATTTTCGTATTACCAAACGTGCTATTATTTTAGATGGAGTTGTCAAACAAATAAAAGAACTATTCTGGAAGAACCAAGTAAAAATAAATAAAGATAGTAAAGATCATTCATAGAACTTGGAATATTTTTATCTTATCATAATTAGGATGTTTTCTTTTGGACTGAAATTTGCTAGTCTAGTCAAGTCTGGTCTGATCTTGTTTGTTTAAGTCTAAACACCCAAAATTACGAAGACCACAATTACAAAGCGCTTCTTAATTTATTTTGTGAGAAATTGCCTAGAGTCATTCGTTTTTTTGGTACAAACACTACAACTTAGAGTCACTTGTTTGTTTATCCAAAAGTATAGGTATTTTTTAAATGTAATTCTTTTTTATCGATAAAAAACAATATACTACGTAAATTTTATTTAGGAAAACTCATTTTCTTCTGGATTTTAATTTTACAATTATGTGCTAATTGCGAGTTGTTTATTTAATTAAACGGGATTTCTTCGATCTCAATCCCTCCCTCTCCTTTATTTTCATTCTACTTCGTATTATATTTGTTTTTGCATTTTTTTCCTTGTTCTACCAAGTATATCACTTTAAAGTTTGGGAAATTTAGGTCCATGTTATCTTTAGGGAATTCTAGGGGTAATTTGAGTTTGCACCCAATATTATTATTTAAATTGGACTTTACACCCCGTTTTTAAAAATCTTTGTTTTTACATCTCAATCCCGTATGAATAGACAAAAATGCCCCTTCATTAACAATTTTGTTGATCTTTAACATATTCCTGATTGAGGACATTTTTGTCTTTTCATATGGGGTTGTGGAGGGAAAACAAAGATTTTGAAAAATGAGATGCAAAGTCCAATTTAGACAATAATATGGGATGCAAACTCAAATTACTCCATTCTCTAAATAGAATTAAACAAATTTTAAAATTTTAAAATGACTGCTACTTCAAGGATTGTTACTGTCATTATTGAAAAATACTGTCATTAATGACCATAAATAGTTTCATGTTAATGGTTGTACTGCAACTATTTTGATAGTTCAATTTCAGAGAGAAAATCTAGCAGTCATATTTTGAAATTCTTACTTCCTTTTCACGAACTTTCCCTATCTTTATAGTAGTACTTGATATTTTTGTATTACTTTGTGTGCGATGTGTTTTGATATTTTTACTCATAAAAAGAACAACAAAAACAACTCATATTTATCAAATACCCAAACTCGAGCTCCACTCATTAAGTGACCTAGGAGTGTATTGATTTCAAGTTTAATTCTTTTTGTGAAATGAATAAGTCTGAATCTAGTATAACCAAACTCATTTCACATAAAGAAGCCAAAGTTTTGTTTGATGTACATAAAATGTGTACGCAAAATGTGTACACATGTCTGTCATTCACAGAAATTTTTGTGAAGGACAAATAGATAACACATTTACGCAAAATGTGTTGTCTGTGACAGACAAAATTTCTGTGAAAGACAGATATGTGTACACATTTTGTGTATCTCAAACATTTTTCAAAGAAGCCATTCAACTCGTCCCAAAAACTCAGGAAGTTGTGGAGCACCTAAATGGGCACTACTCAACTAGCTAGGCAGTATTGAATGGATTGTAAGTTACGAGTATATGGCCATCAATATTTCCATTAATCTACGCAACCATGTAAGTTGATCATAGCACCTAACTCACTTGTTTAACACAAATTGCAATAATTCAGAGTATGCTTCATGGATTGGCCTTTTCAAAGGGATTTTATTCTTTTTTATCTATTGGACCAGATTCTCTTTGAAGGTTGAGCCATGATTTTTATGCCACTTGAGACTTGCAAGTAGGGATATGGAATGGCTATTAGCCTATTGGGCATGACATGTGAAAACAGATAGCCTAACCATTTGATCCAATTCTTTCACTATAATATTGTATTCACAGTCCTGAATCTTTACTCACTCCCTTTAATTCAGAAACTGCTGCATCTACCCTCTATCATTTACATCGATTAATTAACTAACTAACAAACTAATAATAATAGAATAATAATGAACAAATAAATTGTGGGACAGTTATACTGATTAAAAATCTCAAAAATATGAGACTTGTGGGCCAAAACACAAATCACAGCCGTGAAAAACTTCCAAATTCTCCAGTCATCATCTCATCTGACGTTGACCCACCCGTCGGTATCTTCCGTCCACCTGGGGAATTTGTCACTGAACATTCCCCGCAGCCTCTCCGCCGGCGAAGAATCTGATCCCGGCAAGGATAATTCCGTCACTGAAGGCGCGAAAGGAGACTGCGGAGCCTCTTTTTCCGAAACCCAGTCCGGGAAATCGAAAGGGCATCTCGGAGAAGGTGAAGGGACTGGTAAATCTTCGCTCAATGTGGTAGAACCGGCGCCGCCGTGGCAGGCGACAAAGGGGTGGTTCAGGAGCATCTCAGCCGTCCATCGCTTCCTCGGGTCCTTGATGAAGCATTTGCCCAGAAAATCTCTGCCCTGACCGGATAACTCGCTGGGAAATCCGGGCACCTCTTCTCCGACACCAATTCGCATCAAAAGCCCCGCCACGTCAGAGTACGTCCACGGCGGAGCTCCACTGGCCATCTCGACCACCGCGCATCCGAGCGCCCATATATCCGCCGCAGCACCCTGTTCGCCGGCGTTCACCATCTCCGGGGACATATACATTGGCGTACCCCTCAATTCGCAACCCGAATCACCCGATCCGGCCCGCTTCGCCAACCCGAAATCGGCAATCTTGATCCGGCCGTCGCCGCATAACAGAACATTCTGAAGCTTAATATCACAGTGAACAAACCCAACCTTATGAATATAATTCAGCCCGCGAAGAAGCGCCTTGGAATATCCCCTGATCTCGCTCTCCTGAAACCGCCGGCTCTCGGAGTTCCTGAGGTTGTCGGACAGAGCGCCGCGCGAGGCGAATTCCAACAACACATTATACAGCTTCTCGCCGTTCTCGAAACTGTAGCCGTCTCCGAAACACCGGATAACCTCCGGGCAACGTTGGAGCTCGTCTAGAACCAATTTCTCGTTCAACAGAGCACCAACAGAGGAGGCCCCACAAGACTTGACGACCATCGCCGGAGATCCAACTCCGGCGACCCTCGCTAAGCTTACTCTCCCGAAACTCCCGTGCCCTACTGTTTCACCACGAACCCAATCCATGTCTGTAATTTTCTCGAAGAAGAGAAGGAAAAAACAGAGGAAAGAAAGAAAGAAGGAAGGGTTTGGCCGTTTGGGCAAGTAAACTTGTAGAGTCGGAAATATATAAGGCTGCGCAGTTTCCAAATTTATGTTTTTGGAAATTAATTGAACGGCTGAGATTGGGAGAGATGGGCTGACCCGAATTTTGTTTGGGGTATAATAAATGTTTGGGGTTCTTGTAATAAAGGTTGGAATTTGGAAAGGAAGAAAGGAAGGCGAAAGCTTGAAAGTAGTAGTCGATTGTTGTAATGATTGCGGGTAGTTTGGGGAAAAGCGCACGTGATAGTTAAGGAGAGAACACCGGTTTGGAAAACGTGGTTGTTAAGGTGGTGGGAATGATACATAAGACTCCGCGGATCTCTCTCCCTAACGAATTTCCCACGCGGGATGGACTGGGACATTTACCGCACTCCAATTCCTTTCCCACGCTTCTTATTTACTGCCGCATAATCTGTTTAAGCATGGGTGATATAGTATTGAATAGCAAGCACATGCCAAATATTGTGGGCTGTTATTAATTTATTATCGTGTAATGTTGGAAATGTTTCTACTTGTGTTCCTTGTACTAATTAATATGGTACTTCGTTTATGAATTTTCTAGGATTTTGATATAATTACAAATCAATCTTTGGATGATTATAATAGTAAAGTCATAATTCATGACCAAAACTGGATACCGATTACAAATTAAAGTAAGAATGTTGTACCCCATGAGCCTATTTCGTAATAGCCCAAATTGATTGAATCAGTTGAATGTACTAACATTAACGAAATTCTGATCGAAATGATTCAATTAGCTGAATTCGTTGAATTATAGAAAAATTATACTTTCGTATTTAAAAGATATTTTCTATGTCCCTCAAAATTTTATCATCTTTGAATTTTTGGTCAATCAAGTTCAACTTTGATCAATTATGTATTTTTATAGGAAGCTATTTATAATATAAAAATGATACTCTGTGTGAATTCTTTTGTTAAAAGTACTTTAATTTCATCAAAGTATAAAATTAATAACTTCCCAAATGCTATACTAATCAAAATTTTCGTCTAAACTTTTGAAGTGTTGAAGATGACAAATATGTTTTAATGAACGGAAATAGTATTTATTAATAATATTAAGAAAAGGTATATGACAATTCAGATCAATAGCTAAAATATTTGATCGTCTACACTATTTTAATTTACTTCAACTTTACTTATTTTGATTGCAATATCTTTCAATGCACGAAATCAAATGTTATGTATTTTATAATTGGATTAAAAGATGCAAAGGCGGTTAATCTAATATTATCTAATTGGATTACCAAACAATCTCTATATTTAAGGCAGTTATTTGCGGGTTCTTGAACCTAAATAAAGATAATGCTAGAATAGATAGTGCCTTAATTAATGTATTATTAGCGCAACATTGTTTTGCATACAATTTTATCTATCTATTTCTAACTCTCTCCCTTGGAATATTTGTGCAGTGTACGTATGTGAATAGAGTTTATCCTTATTTTCAAATAAACCATAATTATGATACATGTATGGAGTGTATTACAAGTACAAGTTATATTATATCACTATTGCTAATATGTTAAAAAGGGGATGACACTCCATCCTTGAGGACCTTTCAAAACTGATCGAATAGTTATTTGGAAGGATGTAAATTGAGTTCTGATCATATTCTGATGAAAAGAGAGTATGTTTCATCTCAATTCAAATCATTGTTTGGAATTGAGTCCAGGATCTCTCCCTTGTTGCACCCTCTTTCTATCCCCGAGTGATCGATCGAACGGTTGTATGAGAGGATGTAAATTGAGCTTTGATTAATTACTGATGAAAATAGAGTGAGGTTTCATCCCAAATCATTGTTTGGAATTGAAATCGGAGCCTCTCCCTTGTGACACCTCTTTCTACCGGGGGAGTTAATATGTTAAGATCGGTGCAACTGGGTGGAGTGAGCTTATATATAAAGACGATGTTCACCGTATCATTCCTTAGTGAGTGATAACATTTTTTACTCTTTGTGACCTATTGTTTTCCCTTCCTGTTGATAGGCTTTGAGCAATTGTTTTTAGTGCCTAGCTTATATATTATTCATATGGCGACTATATTGTTTAATACTCGTAGTTATCTTATTTCAAGATGCTGACAAATGTGCTGCTTGCTTATCAAAATTTTATGTCTTAATTTTAAAATTGTTTTCTTAAAAGGAACAATTTAATTACTTGACTTCAATTTCGGAAAAAACTTATTGTCACGAAGAACTTATTTCTTAGACTAGCTAATAATGTCTTATATATGGTATGAATGTTAGATTAGTGGACTCATACACCATGTAATATCACAATATATATTGTTATTGGATTTAATTGTATGTTATATGATATCTTATGTTTGGGTCCAAAAACTAATGGTCCTATGTATATTAATTTAAATGGTTAATATGTAGTCTTATAAGGTATATGACCCAGATGCGTAGAGATTCATAGACTTAATTCTAATTAATGATGTATTGATTAGAGTTAACATTTTCTATAAATATAAGGGTTGATGTCCCTAATTGAACACCCCCATTACATCTTTCTTTACTCTATTGCTAGAGAGAAACACTAAGGGTGTGTATAAGCTAGAAGACACATACCCTAGACGGCATTGCCTGGATCCATCATCTCTAATGGATTGTTTAAATGTTAATGGATTTATTGCAAGAATTTGTATCAGAGCCTCTCTCACATAGAATTATTTGGAGCTTTTGGCAAATCTTGTGTTGAATTGGTAGTTGGTGACTAAAGAATTGTTTTGCATATAAAGAAATGTTGAACATTTCTTATGCTTTGGATATAGGGAGTTTGATGTAAGGCCAAGTTTGTGCAAGACCCAATTTTGCATACATTGTTAATATGTTCAGCAGATGTTTGAGCAATCTGGGGATGGACTATGGAAAGCAGCCAAAATGACTATGCAGTATTTACATAGAACAAATGAATTTGTGCTACCAAAACGGAGATCAGACCAGCTTGAAATCATTGGGTATATGGACTCTAATTTTACGGGATATCATGATAGCTTGAAATCCATTTAAGGCCTTTTCTATATTCTATTAACTCTATTACGTAAATACAATATAGACATAGCCTGAATAGGTACGTATATTGACACAATATACGTCAATATAGACATACAATATTCTAGAATATATTGACAAAATGAAGCGTCAAAATAGAATAGGTACATATATTGACACATAGTTTACAAGACCTCGAATATCATATGTTTTTATTTATTTAATTTTTTATTGATTTCATTACTGCTTTTTTGTGATATTTTTTCAAAAAAAAAAGCGTAGAAGAAAGAAGACTTAAGGGTGTCCCTAACATAGATTTTAAAGTATTTTTAAAGATTGTAAATCTATGGATTGTAATAGAATTCCATAAATTCTATGGGATTTTGATGGAATATTATGGAATTATATATCATAGAATTATATAGATTTCAATGGATTTCAATGCATTGTCTTACAACTGCGTTTGTCGTTTCATGCTTCATTTGTCAATTGAAGACTTGAAAGTGGATTGCACAAGTTATTAGAAAAATACTAGTAAACTACTTTTACGAAGTAGTAGGCCCAATTCCAGGAAGAAGGAGAAGGTGACTAGCACTGTAGCATGAAGTAGAAAGTTTGTTTCCCCGATTGCATAAGTTCGCATGTCACCTCTTTTCATCCTCATAATAGAAATTGAAATAGAATAGAGGCGGAGAAGATAAACCTGAAAAAAGAGTAGAAGAAATATACAAGTTCTAAGGGAAATAGTTTAGAAGCCTACTCAGACGACGGAGAACATGCCATTCGAGTGGCGAAGAAGAAGAAATCGGGAGAGGCGTAGGAATTAGGCAAGTGTGAAATAATGGGTGGAATGGATTTGAAATCTCAGGGTGTCTACAAGATTTGTAGTGAAATGTTTTGTACGTATAAATCCACCAAAATTCATTAAAATCCATCCATATAAGTAATTATACAAATTTATGGAATGTTTGAAAGCACTCTTATTTTCATAGATTCCACAGAAATCTAAATCGAGAATACCTAAATTCTGATGAAATTATAAACTCCATTAAAATCATCCAAAATCCATATTGAGGACACCCCCTTAAAGTATCATAGACATTGATTTATTTCATTTTTTTTTATTAATTTAATTGCTAATTTTGTATGATCTATTTTTATTTTTTATTAATGCAAAATTTTAACATTCAGTTCCTTATAATACAATTTTAATGTTAAATTATGCAGCTCTTGAAGAGTTGAAGTGATATAAAAACCGTTGTGACACTAATTAAAGATTAATTCATTTGAATGTTTTTGTAGATAAATCACTAAATTCACTATGTTAATATTCATTACTACATTTTTATTATATTTTTTAACTTTTATTGTTGTTTCTTTTAAGTAGTTATTTTTTGTTTTAATTTAACACCATTTTCATATTTGTAAACCAAAGAGAAAAAGGAATAAGTTAAAATACATATTTATTCGGAAAAAAGTGAAAATCAAATCTCAATTATTGTGAGTTTGCTGAGATAAGATATCTATCCCATCTAGTAGCTTATATGGCCTAAACTGAAAATATAAGCATTAGTGTAAAAACAATTTATGGGAAATGGGAGTGGAACATATGGCCTAGTGGTGGACTCGGGTCGGGCCACCCGGACCGGGAACCGGCCCGGCCCGCTACTGTGCAGGCCCGGGACTGGCCCGGTCAGCGGTTCCGGGTACCGGGCTTTGACCCGGCCCGAGGGGATATCGGTACCAAGCACGGGTAGGCCTATTTGAGACCCGACCTTGCCGGGCCCAGGCCCGGTTCGGGCCCAAATCAATTTTTTTTTTTGTTTTTTCATTTTTTTATTCAAACGTATTGGGCTGGGTGTTTGGGGGGGGGGGGGGGGTGAGGGGGTCAAGGGTAGTTAGGAAAGCAAAAAAAATTACTTTTGACCCGGCCCAGACCAGGTGGATACCCGGGCGGTCCCGGGCCCATCTAGGCATGACAATGGGTCGGGGCGGGGCAGGTATTGCAAGACCCGGACCCGCCCCGTGACTTGGCGGGACGGATCCGCCCCGCCCCATGACCTGCACGGGTCCAAACTTGTTGACCCATGACCCGCCCCATGCGGGGCGGGGCGGGGCGGGTCCACCCCGCCGCAACCTAATTAGTAGGCCTGGACTCGGGCCGGTTCGGGCCCGGTTCGGGCCTGGGCCCGGCCGGGCCTCGGGCCAGGAAAGGGGAGGCCCGGGCCCGAACCGCCGGTGGCCGGTTCCGGTTCCGGTTCCGGGCCAAACCGGGCCGGGCCTAACCGGCCCAATAATTTTTTTTTTTTTTGTTCTCCTATTTAATCTCCTACCCCTCCCCCTCAACCCCAAACCACCCCAAACCACCTCAAATGGCCCAAAATACCTATTCCAACCCAAGATTTAAAAAAAAAATCAAAAAAAAAAAAATAAAATCCGGCCCGGACCGGGCCCGAACCGGCCGGGCCGGTTCACCATATGGAAGGCCCGGGCCCAGAACCGGGAACCACCGGGCCGGTTCAACCCGAACCGCCGGTGGACCGGGCCACCGGGCCGGGCCAGTTGCTACAGTGGCCGGGCCGGGTCGGTTCCGGGTCGGGCCGCCCGGCCCGAGTCCATGCCTACTAATTAGCTAGTTTGTATTTTTATTTGTGGGAAGTTGTTACCAATTGAATCTACATAATGTTTATCTTTAAATAATAATTAAAAATCAATATATTAAATCAAATTCATGATACGCTAAAAATTTCAAAAATTAAGGAAAAATTACTCAAACTTGAATAGTTAATCTAATTAGTTATATTATTAATTGAATAAATGTATTAAAATTCTATATATAAAGAAGACATTGATGTACACACACAATATATATTCTTATATTATAAGATCAAAGAATTTAGATTTATTGTTTACACACATATGTATGTTTAAGTATATTTGTAGTATAAGTTAAGAAAAAGTATGTATACTTGTATATTGAGCGTGTCAGGTCGGGGCGGCACGGGTCAATTCTAATACCCGGACCCGCCCCATTGTATAGGCGGGGCGGGGCAGACCCGTCCCATTTGCAAGACGGGGCGGGGCGGACCCACCCCAAATGTCTCGGGTCAGGGCGGGTCATTGCGGGTCGGGTTTTTTTGACATCCCTAGGCCCATCCCCAAATCCCAGAAAGCACGCCAGGCCTAGGCCCGACCCGGCCCGAATCCACCCCTAATATCGCCTAAAGAATGGCCAACTAACGAATTTCCATCTTAATGCATGCGCTACTCGGCTACTGAATACTCTTCACTACAGATGACTCCAATATATCATAAAATCGTTCTCAAGTTTAAATTAGAGTATTTTTATAAAAAGGCGTACAGAATTGTATGAGGCTTGTCAAATTGGTGTGCAAACGTGTACACGAAGCACGGCTCACAAAGTATCTTAATGGCGTAAAACAGCAGCTAAGCAGATAATAATTAATCAACTTCTAATGATATACTGCCTGACAGGGTCAAACTATTTTACGTATAACTGTCACTACGGGGACATGGTGACTCAAAACTCAAAAGTAATGATGTTCATGCTTTTCTCCATGCCCCCAAAGAATAAAACATGCCTTAATAAAAAATGAGACAGGGTCGCTTCATTCTATCAATTGTATTGATGTTTAGAAGATTCAACAATTTGAGATTTCGAAAATGGGAAGGGTGAGATCAGTTACGATGTCACACTTGGTACACCAGATGATATAGTGCCTACCACATAGCCAAACTCCACGAAGTTCTTTTTGTTCCTTAGCTTCCAGCTGCAGCAGGTACAGCAATAGGCTTCGAGTCCTCTGCCTTCTCGTGTTCCTTGTTAAGCAGCTGATAATCACCCCATCCAAATTAGCATTATCATAATTCATTAACAGCCAAAGCGGTCATAAATGGAGTCAAGTGAATCGACCAACATAATATACTAATGAGGTTTTAACCCCATTAGTCCCGTATACAAGTATAGTACTCCCTCTGTTTCAAAATGAAAGTCACACTTTCCTTTTTTTGATGTTTCAAAACAAAGTCACACTTCCTTTTTTGGTAAACAGATCTATATCAAAACAATACAAAACATTGAAAACTGTGCAAACCAGTGCAAACAAGTGTCCAAATAGTCTATTCTTCAGTAAAATTTACCCCTTCATAAATTTATTTCCTTAACATGTGTGAATTCAAAGTGTGACTTTCATTTTGAAACGAAGGGAGTATAGAAAACCAAATAAAATAGACCAAAATTACACCATGCAGTAATTTTAGTAGTAGTAGTAGTAGTAGTCATTGTAACAATAACAAATATTAATAGCAATACAAATATACCTTGTTGTTGATCAAGTTATGAAGAGCAATCACACTTCGAATAAGAGAGGACAAATATATGACCAACATCATATCATTTGTTTTAACTGCACCAACAAAAACAAACAATTTCGTTCAAAAGGGGAGATATATAATGTTAACTCTATCTTCCAGAAGTGTTTGGTATATTATTATTTCACCTGCAAAGGATTTGATTAACTCAGCCACATTAAGATTAGGAAGCAGGTTGAAAACATCCTGCAAACAGAATTTCAAATTTTCAACATATTGAGAATGGACTGCTTTATAGAACAAAACAATAAACGAATGAAAACACTGCAAGGATATTGAAACAAGTTGGTGGATACATTTCTTTTCTGGTTGAGTGGCTCACATAGTCACATCACAAGGAGGTTACAATTTGGTGAAATAAAGTATACATACAAAACCCCATCCATGCAATACCATTACTGCTATTGGTTTACCTGTAAGTGATACAGAATCTCATGATTCAATGGAAGTTTTCCATCAATGACAAGTTCAAGGTAAGACCGGATCTCTATGAGGCGAGCATCTAACCCCTTTAGTGCAGCAAGTTTCCCAGTTACCTGTAGAAAAGCTTCAGTTTTATCTCTTTTATTTTAGTCAAAAAAATAATAATGTTTTCCATAACTAACTATAGTTTACTTTCAATTATACCCAAAGTACGAATTATTTGAAACTAGTCCTAAATGGTAGATTTGTTCCTGATTTTACTTTTCTGTTCGGATAAGTATAGGTGATTGTCATATGCACAGGTGACATTTCAAAAAGCATAGGAGTATAGACCACTAGTCACCAACACAAAAGATTAAGATAAGCTTTTGAATTAGAAAATTAGGGATAAATTTGAAAATATTCCTTAATGCAAAAAATTAAGAAGTAATGATTAGCCACTAGTTTTATGATCGAAAGTAATACATCAATGCCAAAAAGTTCATATAAAATTAAACATCAGTGAACACCACATCTTAATTTAAATAGTCCCGCTTACTGAAACTACTAAAACCATTGTCCCAAAAAAGACTCCCATTTCACTCGGAACACTTCTGAATAACAATGGAAATGTGTGGTTAAACTCTACAGTGATAATAAATTAAGCCATACCATGAGAGTAAAATTTATTAGAAAAGGGAAGACAAAATTTTAGAGAAACGGAAAAGGAAAGGGGGGCCTCTTTCAGGTACAGGGAGAGTAAAATTTTAGCTTGCACCAAATATCTGGATCTAATTAGATGAAGATGACATAAGAAAAAAGAATACTAATGCCACTTTTCAGTCAAACAACACACTACAATGTCGGAAAAGGGGGTACCAAATGAAGTAAAAATGGCCTGGTATAAATGATTAAACGCTTGTTAAACCTTTATTTGCATAACGATTATTAATTACAATTATCATGAAAGTTTGAAATCTCACATTCTTCCATGCACACAGAAAGCTTGAGTATGAATCTATGCTACAAGTTCTAGCCACAAAAACTGATACTTTTGCCTCTAACTCTATTCATTTGTTTATTATTCTGGAACCACTTTTCCCCTTCAATATGTTTTGATTGTTTTCCACTTTTCCTGTATTAATAATATAATTGCTAACGTGGGAGTCTTGTTGCCGCAGCCATACCCGGCTTGCCCCAAAAGTTCAGATGAGAGCCAAAACTTACTAAAGGTTAGTAAATGCAAATTGGAAACGATTAGACTTTAATGACTGAACTGAGAAGCAATTAGAACAAACATTACGCTTACTTAAGTGGTTTTCTTCCAACTCAAAATATGCAAGAGTTAAGAGTACTAATCTTTCCATACAGGTAGTATGAAATAAGCTGAGAAAGTGAACCTCTGTTGCAAGAGTACTGATTGTGGTATCCTTGACATCCCTCAGCAAGTGCTCGACTCCTATACATAATAAGAAAGAGAAGTGGAAATGGTGACATTAGATGGAAAAATTCAATGCAAATGTTAATGATATCAAATAGTGGCAGAGCCATAAAAACTCACTCGACCTGAAAAAAAACAGAAGTTAAGATAAGAGAACTGACCAATCTCTTCAACTTCATGAGCAGCAATTTCTGAAGGGGCGTGCACAAAGACCTTCTGACTCTTTTGAGTTGCATTCTGCATATTTGTACAACCATATAACAATAAGGCATCTTAAGAACAGTAATGGCTACAAATTGCACATATAAACAAACTGAAAGAATACATCTTTTTCTCATCAGTTTATTTTTCTCCCTCAAACTTGAAGGTAATAGTGTTTCTGTTCTTACCTCTTTGACCTCCTCAACAGCATAGTATGCTTTAGTAGGTATTCCGAGCTCTTTAGGCTGGACATCAATAATAACCAAGACTGGAGTGGGAACATAGCTGCAACCATACCAGTATGCATTTCTTAGACAATAAGTTTACAGCTCTGATAAAATTTGCATTTCTTCTAACTAACAACGGCTTTCGGTCCATCAACAGTGACTTTTCTTTAACCGTGCAAGCCTAAGCTAACTAACAGTATTCAGAGTTCAGACACTGGAAAATTAAGGGGATAAATACTTACTCATTGAAGAGTGCATGGATGTTAAGGTCATTTTCCCGTAGTTTGGGACCAGTGCTGTACCAACCAACAACATGCTCCTTAGCTGAAACAGATGACGAATGAATTCAACAGTGAACAACAAAGTGGGTACATAATTGATTAATACTTTCAGAAGTTGAACAGGCGGGATACCATTTATTCTACGGAACATGGAAAACATTGACCCGTGGTAGTCATGGTCAAGGAACCAAATGCTCGGATCCTTGTCATCTTCTTCAAAAGGCACTGAAAGCATAAGCAGATGTTCAAAATGTGACAGTACATCAATGTCAAGACCAAAACAATCGGCTTTCTAAGCCTAGAAACATTTCAATAAGCAGTAGAATCCAACAATTTCAGGCAACCGATAGCAGTAGCTCCTCAATTACCATACATGTGATTAGGGTTCAGTGCTCCATCTCAACTACACAAAGTTGCCAAAATGTTGTTCCGGAAATACTAAATGAGTAATCTTACACTTCTAATACATAAGCCTAAACTGGTAATCTCATCCTAGGGCCTTCACTATCAAAGAGACTCAGCTAAATTATATCCCAGCTGTCCAATCGATTTAAATAGTTACAGCAGTCCAAGCTCATGAACAAAAACAAACCACAATTGAGCATTAGTCGAGAAAAAGGCGTATCAGATCTTGACCTGCGTAGCTGTTGGTAACATCGACGGTGCCTCTGGAAGAACTTCCGAGCAAGACGCCGACGACACGCTTCTTAGTGTCTCGAGCAACGCGATTAAAGTGGTCGACGACGCTAAGGAGAACAAGTGGGTGGACAATCACCTTCTCGATCGCCCGAGATACTTGCTGCGATTGCGTAATGACGTCCATTTCGATCCTAAGCGTCTGGAGAAAGAAGTAACGCACCTTCTCTAGGGAGTACTATTTATCACTGCGCAGACCCAATTAAGCAAGGCATTTGTTAGTTTATTAGCGTTATTATAATTCATACCACACTCAAATGTATAATTCACTCAAAGTATCAAATGGAGTACATTTTTTGAAGGAAAAATACTTATTTATTAATAGTGAAAACAACAAGAGGTAAATTAATACAATAACTCAAATTACATTTGGATGAGACATAGAATCAATTAGTCCTCAAAGATCAATTGTATTTGCTAACTCTGCAAATACAACATTGTTAAACTTGCTACTAAAATGGGGTAACTAAACAAGAATTCTTTAAATAAAAGTGTTGGAGCACGTAATGCATATTCTGGAAACTCCTACTGCAAGTGTGGTCTTCTCCAGTGTTAGATTTACTTTCTTCATGATGCCAAATACTTCCCTGAAGTCATCTGCGTGGTCACTTGCTTTCTGACTTTTTACTGTCATGTCATCAACGTATGCCTCCATGTTCCTCCCCAGGACTGCTCGAAAGACCTTGGCCACCATTCTGGTGTAGGTTGCCCCAGAGTTTCTCAACCCAAAGGCCATCACTAAGTAACATAAAACTCCCTCCGGGGTGATGAACGAGGCCTTCTCAGAATCATCGGGGTGCAAGGAGATCTGATGGTACCCGCTGAATGCGTCCATAAAAGAAAGGAGTTCGCATCCAGCGGTTTGATCCACCAGCTGATCTATACTTCGCAAGGGGAAAAGATCCATTGGGCAGACCTTGTTTAAACTTGTGTAGTCTACACACATCCTCCAGGTCGGCGGCTTGGGGGCCAAGACTACGTTGGCGAGCCACTCCGGATACTGAACCTCTCTGATGTGTTTGATGCCCAACAACGTAACATGCTCACTTCCCCTTTAACGAATTCTTTTCTATTCAAAGATAAGTATTTGTGCTTTTGCTTCACATGAGTTGCCTTTGAATCAACATTCAGACGGTGAACTGCTATGCCTGGGTCGAGCCCTGGCATATCCTCAGGTCCCCAAACAAAAATTCTCTCGAACTCCACTAAGACTTGGACTATCTTTGCCCTTAGATCGATCGGAAATCCTGTACCAATTTTAACCCGACGTTCTGGCCGAGAAGGCATCCCTTATACGAATAAAAGAGATACTGATTTTAATAAAAACCGGTTTTATTTTTGTATCTACTGATTTTTATGGTTTGCCTACCAAGTTTAAAAAACGAAAGATGTTCACCAGTGTTGTGATGTCGTAGATATTTGCATTTACGTATTTGGCTTGTAAGAACTTAAGTTTCACTACCAAAAAAACACGGGATTGGAAGGGATTTTGGCAGGGATTTTGGTAGGGATTATGTCAAATCTGTCAAAAAACTTTGGCACGAGCTATTTGGCATGAAAAATCGGTAATCTGTGCCAAATTTCCGTGCCAATCCCGTGTTTTTTTGTAGTGTTTGTTACGCATTTGGTTTGATTTTCATATTGTAATAGCTAATTTTGATTTGGTTTGATTTGGTTAGTACTAAACTTGGCCTCTATCCAAACAAATGTCGGAACATCAAACTGTGTTACTTTATATCTGTGACCGCATCAATAAAGTACCAGGCTACTAATGAAACAAATCAACAAATTTGTTGCTTGTCAATACGCTCTAGGATCTAAGGTTTTTCGAATTCAATGCTTATTACTAAGCACAACCTCAAACTTCAAACTTAAAAGGATAGGAAAAAGCTCAAATGTTGGAGTCCAAGTATAAACAAATTTTAAGCCAAATATAAGAAAAGTTATTGCATAAAATTGAAGCTGGTAAACTAATACAAGGGTCTACATAATACCAGCTCCAACTGTATTCAAAAATAGGTGATAGATTATAGGGATCCAAACATTTATAATTAGAGGAGAGTTAAGCTAAGAGAGGTGGAGAAGATGATGAATAGTAATGTATGAATGTGTAGAGATTATCAATTAGGGTTTACAAGCTCCAAAAGGTAGGGCTGGCAATATCACCCGCACCCGTGGATACCCAATCAGGAAGGCAATATCACCCGCACCCAAAATTCCTTGTGAACGGCAATATCACATTTCACCCGTGAATTTTTAGCTCAAAAGGTAGGGCTGGCAATATCACCCACACCCAAAATTCCTTGTGAACGGCAATATCACATTTCACCCGTGAATTTTTAGCTCAAAAGGTAGGGCTGGCAATATCACCCGCACCCAAAATTCCTTGTGAACGGTTTCGAAATATTTCAATTCCAATCACATAGGATGCCTCGCCCATATCTTTCATCTCAAAGTTCTTAGAAAGGAACTTCTTAACATCATGCATCATGGACATATCATTCACAGCAAGCAAGATATCATCAATATATAGGACTAAAATTACAAATCTGCTCCCACTGACATTCATATAGATGCACCGGTCAACGACGTTATCTATAAAACCATAAGAACAAATGGTATTATGAAACTTAAGATACCATTGTCGGGAAGCTTGTTTTAGTCCATATATTGACTTTTGTAGCTTACACATAAGATTTTCCTTACCAGTGGTAAAAAATCCTTCTGGTTGATCCATATACACTTCTTCCTCTAAGTCTCCGTTCAGAAAGGCGGTTTTCACGTCCATTTGGTGAAGCTCCAAATCAAAATGAGCCACCAAAGCCACAACAACCCTCAAGGAGTCCTTCTTTGAAACTGGAGAGAAGGTCTCCTTGTAATCAATACCACGTTTCTGAGTAAATCCCTTAGCAACAAGTCTGGCCTTATACCTTTCGATGTTTCCATTAGAGTCACGCTTGGTCTTAAGGACCCACTTACATCCAACTCTTTTGGATCCATAAGGCAACATAACTAAATCTCAGACTTTATTGTCATAAATGGATTTAAGCTCTTCATTCATGACATCAATCCACTTATCTGAGTTTATACTGTCCATGGCTTCCTCAAATGAGACTGGATCCTCACTAATGCTCAAGTCACACTCATGCTCAACAGAATATAGTAAATAGTCATCTGGAATAGCAGATCGTTTTTCCCTAGATGACCATCTTAACGCTATTCCTTCCGACGAATTATCATTTTCTTGAGTGATGACGTGTTCATTTGAAGTGGTCACAACATGATCATTACTATCTTGTTCACAAACTACACCTTCATTCTGATCATTACTGATTGTGTCACTAACTATATACTCAGGTCATTCGTTGGTGTTTGAGCTACTATTAATGCGTCCGACATGTGGGAACGTGGCATTATCTTTTTGTTCTTGAATGATCACATTTCGTGGTTCACCACTCCCACTAACTTGACCATTTTCAATGAACCAAGCATTGTCTGTCTCTACAACTCTCGTACTATGACTAGGGCAATAAAACCTAAACCCCTTCGACTTTTCAGGATAGCCAATGAAAAATCCACTAACTGTCCTCAGATCAAGTTTCCTTTCATGCAGATTGTATACTCTTACTTCTGCAGGACACTGCCAAATATGGAGATGTCTCAAACTAGGTTTCCTACCTGTCCACAGTTCATAAGAGGTCTTAGGAACTGCCTTACTAGGAACCCGATTTAACAGATATGCAACAGTCCTTAATGCATACATCCACAACGAAGGGGGTAAGGTAGAATAACTTAACATGCTCCTAACCATTTCAATTAATGTATGATTCCGCCTCTCAGCTACACCATTTTGTTGTGATGTACCCGACATTGTGTATTGAGCACAAATGCCTCAACTTTCAAGGAATTTAGCGAATGGAACTGGACATTGTCCATATTCATTGAATTTCCCATAATACTCACCACCTCTATCAGACCTCACAA
Organism: Cuscuta epithymum; assembly: GCA_945859915.1. Classification (NCBI taxonomy): domain Eukaryota; kingdom Viridiplantae; phylum Streptophyta; class Magnoliopsida; order Solanales; family Convolvulaceae; genus Cuscuta; species Cuscuta epithymum. The sequence goes on from CAMAPF010001132.1 coordinate 33,992, forward strand.
CCTTAACTTTCTCCTCTAGCTGCCTTTCCACCTCGTTGACAAACACCGCTAGGATGTCTGCCGACTGGGCCTTATTATGCAGCAGATAGATGTAACCATAACGTGAGTAGTCATCTATGAAGGTGATAAAGTACTTTTATCCACCCCAAAAGGAACATCAAAAGGACCACAAAAATCAATGTGTATAAGCTCTAACAATTGAGTGATTCTTGTGGACGCCTTCTTTACTGTGTGTTTGGTTTGCTTTCCTTTAATGCAATCAACACACACATCCCAGTCACTAAAATCTAATTGAGGTAAAATTTCATTCTTAACTAACCTCATTAGCCTATCCTTGGAAATATGACTGAGACGTTGGTGCCACAAGAAAGTTGAGTCCTCATCTAGTGCACTATGCTTAACTCCCACATTATTTTCAACATTAAATAGAGATTCAGTAAATTTCAAATCAAGACTAAAACGATACAGGGAATCAACCAACATACCAGATCCATAAATAAAAGGAAAAATTGAAAATAATAATCTCAACTATTGCTGGTCTGCTGAAAATAATCCCAACTATTGATTATTTTTGTATAATCCCAACTATATAGATTATCCGCCAATAATGGTCCATGACCATATATTACCTCTATAAAAAGTGAATTTTAAATAGAAATTAAGCGTAAAAATTAAAAGTTGAGATTATTTATAGGGATTACTTGTTATATCTCATCTCATCCACTTTAGAAACTACAAGAATTTATTCATAGGGACCATTATTGGCGGAAGGTTCCTAAAGTTGGGATTATTCTGTAATAATCAAAAGTTGGGATTATTATGAGCGGACCGCCAATAGTTGGGATTATTACTATCAATTTTTCCTAAATAAAATTATCCTTAAATAATGAAATGGTATTGTTCCCAAACTTGATATGAAATCCTGAAACATCCAACCTACTAACTGAAACAAGATTTCTAGCACAATCAGGCACATAAAGTCAATTATCTAGATCTAAAGGACATCAAGTGTCTATGATCAACCTATAGGTCCCTATGCCTTCGATGTGTGCTTTCATCCTATTCCTCATAAATAAAAATTGTTCATTTCCCCTTATTGGTTGGATGGACTTAAATCCCTTCATAATGTGAGAAACATGAGTAGAAGCACCAGAATCTAACCACCAAGTGTTATTAGGAACTTCTATAAGATTTGATTCAAAACACACGAAACCTAAATGTGTATCGATCTTGCTTGACTTGATATCTAACATGAATTCCCTAATTAAATTGTTCATGGACGATAAGAGATTTAACGAAGCTGCAACAATATACATGCTTATTACTGTTAATGCTTTGAATTTACTAATGCAGATTCATTCTTAGAAAACCTAAACATATACGCTTAAATTCACCTTTGGGTGATCCTTAAATATATACATAAAATGATGCCAAATAATATACGAAAATAGACAATTAATTATACATGACTAAATGAGTGTTGTCTTTGGACATTAACCCAATTTAATCTAAGTATAAAAATTAGTCTCTTAAATTGAAAAAATTATACATGCGATCCACCTTTTGGTGATCTTACAACAATATAATCCGAATGCATTATTAATTTTTTATATTATTTAGTATCCTAAAATCATGAAAAATCAAGTTTACCTTTCAGATTTATTTGTCTAATAACTCTCGGCCAAGCCACTTTGGTGACTAACAAACATTATATTTATAGACAATAAATCAAATCGATTGTAGACGTGTAATTACATAAAATTTAATTATTTACAAACCATATGAGTCAGGCCACTTTGGTGACTAACAAAATCTATATATATAAATAACTAAATTTAAATATCCATCTACTAAAATCATGACCATTTCTTTCAATTAAAATTTCTAAGCTAACTATTAATTCACTTTGGTGACTAACAAACTCCTTATACGTAAATAATTAAACTCAAATGTTTATTAAACGTAGATTAATTATGATCAATTTGACCTACTCAATCAAAATTTCTAATTAACCAAACTAGTTGTATCACTTTAGTGATTAACAACCTTATCATAACATTAGAAATTTAAATGAGTACTTATATATGAACAAAATTGTCTAAATAAACTAGCCAGACTACTTTGGTGACTAACAGGCTACAAAAATATTTAAACAATTAATTGAGTAAATAATAACAGGAGACAAACTTGATATCACTTTAAATTTAATTAGTGCATAAAAGTCTCCATATAAAATTCTTGGACTTTAAGTGATATGCGGAAGCTCTTAATCATAAAGTTTGAGATCTAAAATTTTGACGTCACTTAAATTGAAAGAAAATATGATAGAGTCCAATAGTCCATTCAGGGATTATGAAATTAAATTATTTTCTTTCAATTGGATAAATTATGACCAGCTCAAGACTACAATTTTCAAAACCAAAGGGACGTGACACGTGAAATTAACATAGTCTAACTAGCAAGATCATATCAACCTAAATACATCTCCATCCCTTCCGTTTTTATTGCGCCGCCGAACTAAGTTAGCCCCAAACAAGAAAATATATACTACGTACGGAATACATAGAGCGAAAAATGGGGCTGCTGGAATAGCGACGATTTGATTAACAAAAACTCAAATTCGTCCCAGTTAAAGTTCTGAACACCGAGGCGGCACAATTAATAACAAAAAATTTATGATTCTTATATTCGATCAGATGGCCACAAACATGATTGGCAAAATCATTAACGAAAATTGGCAAAGCACAATCAATAACAAAAATTCCATCAGATCGAGATGTCACAAATATGATGGCATAATCAGATTGTATAATTTATAAAATTATAACAGTAGGATTTATGAATTGAATCGATCGAGATGGAACTATGAACGAAGAACGGCTCCAAACAATCGACTCACATGAATATTCAATATACGACAAATTCAAACGAATCCAAAATTATATTGTGCAAATTACCCGCATAGTCTCTTAATGGGTGCAAAATATCATTTATGGCCCAGCCGGCCCTTCTTTTCATTTTTAACTTTTCTTTTTTCATTAATGGTTTTTTATTTCACTTTTCCCAACCTCCATCTGCGCATACTTCCGTCTCCCTTCTACTTCATTAACATTGCTTTGAATAAACATCGTTCCATACAGAGGCTCAAGGCCGACTTGGCAAGGGAAGAAGCTCTCATTGGGAACCTAATCTGAGCGATTGGAGGACAATCGGGACATGCCGTTGGCGCAGAGTCTGGCATAAGCGATGGAGTTCTCAACATCGCGACAGGGATACTCCATGTTTGTGCAATCCAGCTCTCAATCGCTTGTTTGACCTTTCATCTGACACCGTCCAGCTAATGGCGGCCAGTTTTGCGAATATGCTCAAGGCCGGTACTCAGGACGGAGTTTGACATCAGGATTCACGGTTCTGGAATTCAAAGGGATGCAACTCCAGGTTTACATATTAGGTTTCTAGTTTTTTTTTTGTTTCCTACTTTATGATATTTTTAGCATTAGTTAGTGTTCTTCATTAGACTGATAATTTGTTTAGAGAATCTGCAAATCTCTTTGTTTAATCTATGAAGCAAATAGGGGTGATTATTCACATAGACATGTCAATTGTGAGCTCATCTTTTGCTTCCTAGTTCAGCTTTTATTAGATTTGATTAGTTTATTTCATTTTTTCAATCAAAATTCAGAAAACCTGGAATGTATGGTTAATTTATATTTAATCCTTGCTTCAGTTTAACCCTGCAACAAATTTATTACTTCGTAACATGTATTTCACCCCCTCTATATCAGAGATGTTTTTCTAAACATCATTCAGTTCATAATTTTCTGAAAATGTCAATATATATGCTTTAAATTTCATCAATCATAATGGAAACCTTACTATTTTAATAAGATCATATTCCATTTTTGCAAAATCCGTAGAAAATCTTGTCATATGTTCCCTTGGATGACAGAATTAACACAAACAGACTTGGTGGTCATGGCTCGGATTGAGGACTAAACGAACTCCAGTCTTCACCAAATTTTAGTATGTTGTTCCTGCAGTAGACCTTCTCATATCCTATTGTCAAATTCCTGTTTTGATCTTCTGATCTTTAGAAGTGTGTTACTGCCCTGTTTAGTATGAAAAGTGTTCCTCACCACTTTCTTTGAAGTTCTCTTGAATTTTCATCATCTAGGTGCCTCGTAGTTCATGTATATGACTCTATTGATGATTATATTGATGAATTGATTACGCAGTCTTTTTTCGTTCTTGATGATCTCTAAGAATAGATCTCAACTTCTCAAGTCTTGCAAAATCATTTCACTTGCAATTTAAATTAAAATTTATTACATTCCAAAGTTAGGCATGCATTGGATGTATAGAATAAGAGTAGCTTGCAGCTTTGAATTCCTTCCTATTCAATCCCTCATATTGTAATAAATAAAGAGGGTATCCAAGAAAAGAAATATTCTCATCATTTATTATCCTTATACTCTCTTGCCTTCATATCTAATTTTTTGTTTCTATGTGGAGCCAGGAGCTCCTTGAAAGGCAGTAACTTAACAACTGGAGAACTGGTGCTTTCTTTGAGATGGATGAGCTGAGCAAATCAATCGGTCACATTTTTTTAACAAAGAGGCAAGTAAATCATATACATCATATTTGTGCTCTAAGATACATAAAACTATGTGACCTGTTGTTCTTTCTTCCAATACAGCTTTATGAACGATATATGAGCAAATGATTTTACAATTTGTTTTTGAATTCAGATTGCTAGTGGATTTATTTTGAAAAATACGTCATCTCGGGTGTTCTTTTGATTATCTTTGAGTGGTGTCCGGATGCACTTGTTTAGGTATAAATAAATAAGATAAACAGATATTTTTTGTGTCATGATCCCCATGCTTCTTTTCATAATAATGTAAAATTGTGGTGTTCATTGATCAAGTCTTCATTGATGTAAAACTGTGGTGTTCATATAAAAAAAGTCCTTTTCATTTATTTGGTTGTTTTATATGATTCCTTGTAATAATCGATTATGGAATTGTGTCATAGTGATTGTATTCTCATTGCAGGTGTATAAATGAAAAGGCACATGAAGAAGAAGATGATGATGATAAGATTGAAAGTTTCATCCTGGAGAATGAATACATGACTTACATTTGATGAACTGTGTGTTGATCAAGATACATATAAAGATGAAAGAATGATATATAGGAACAAAGCCAAATAATAAAATAGTCTAACAGATATGTAATAAATTCAAATAATAGCTTGAACTATATATTTGTTGTGATACTCATATACATTACTTTTTGTTGCTTTTTGTTGCATCATGTTACTTTTTGTTGTATCGTGTTGCCTTTTGTTGTATCGTGTTATTTTTTGTTATATCGTATTGTTTATTGTTATTTTTGTTGACATTGTTTCTTAGTTTATATTTATCTTTGTTACTTCTTTGGAATAAATATATAACTATATATACAAACACCTAAAATGAAAAATTTGGATTTATAATTATCAGCAACAAGAAGAAACATGAAGAAACAGTAAAAAAACAAAAAAAATCAAAAGTATCAACAAAAAGAAACACAAAGAAACAAAAAAATTAATAATAATATTTTTTTACTATTTCCAAAAATATTACAAAATTTATATTATTTAATACTTGTTTAGTTTTTACAAACTTTTGGTATTTTATTTATCCAAAATTTCAAATTTTAATTCAGAAAATGTAAATTTATTATTTTTCGACATTACCTTAAACTGTCAATATTTTAATATATTTTTGAAAATTTATAGGGGTTTTTATATGTGTTTATGCTTAATTATATAATTATCCTCATTTTATATTTTTTTTATTATGTATTTTATGTATTTATATTCTTTTACTAGCATATTTAGAATTTTTCTTAATTTTTTTTGTCTCTTAAAAAGTTTATACTATTTTTATCTGTTTTTTAGATATTTAAATGTATACAGTTTATAAGTCTTTAGTTTATTTTTTATAGTTTGTGAGTTTTAGTAAAGTTTACTCTTTTATTATCAGTTTCAACAATTTTTCATATTTTTAATAGTTTCAAAGCATTTTATCTTACTTTATATATTTATTTTTGAATTTTAGTTTTTTAGTGTATAAGATTTCTTGTAATTTTTTTCGTTTTATATATTTTAGTTCACATATTTTAAAATTTTAATTAACATTTAACTATGAGTCTATGATAGTTTCATAGTTTTTGCATATATATAATTCTGAATATTTTTTTACGATTTTTATTAGTCTTCTAATTTCCAGAATTTATAAATGTGCTTTAATTATTTGTGTTTTTTTTTTAAGATTAAATATTTGTGTTATTAATATATTTGTATTGTACGAAGTATGATTTTTCTATTTTTTGAATTTGAAAGTGCTATCATAAGCCAACGGCCAACCGTTGCAGGCTTGCACCGTTTCCTCCAATTAACATGGGTTACTGTTCATGGTCTATTAGTGAAAAGAAATCCGTGTGTAGTCTACTTTTGAAAGAAAATCTGAAACACGAAAAAAGTGATATTAATTTCGTTTTTTGTCTGCTTGCGAAAAATCCCCAATTATATTCATGCATTACGTATAATTCATGATGTCAAACGGACTTGTCTCTAATCCCAATTGTTAGATTAAATTCCAAGACCGGCATCATATAATTATACATAATCACATACTAATAGATCTGAGATTTAGGAATACGTGGATCCAAGATAGATGAATGAACTGGAATAAATCTCTTATCCCCCTGTGTGACACCGCACCCGAACGTCCTTGAAAATTCAATTTAAATTTCAAGTTATGTATTGAATTTCCGATTTCCAAATAATTGTAAAACGATTAATGTTTTACGTAGTGCATGATTGAATATTGTATTGTTCAAACTCGTATATTAGTGTCGGGTTTTGCAAATGCTTATTCGAGCCTTATTAATGAATTTAAGAGCCCAACATTACCTAAATAATGTTACATAAGCTTTCAAGACAAGTTGAGGAAGGTCGGGCGGTCCAAACATTATTTTGGGCCCAACCTGCTAAAAATAGCAAGTATTCAAGAATGACGTCTTAGGCCCACTCGGGGGTGACCCACACGGCTAGTAGTCCAATAATATGAATGAAAAATGTCAAAATAAGTGATAGAATGATTATAGAAGGATACAAATGCCTATGATCCCATCTTTGACATTATTGAGCTAAATAATGGGAGTAAGATTTTTCCTTCTATAATATCCATCAAGTAGATTATTGAGATGAGCCTACACATAGTGGAGATCAATAATGTGATGTAGGAAGTTGACTTTTTCTAAATAAATAAGGATGAGTACAAAAAGACATATTTGACAAAAGATAAAACAATAGGACCCATCTTCCCATTTTTTGGAAGTATTGGTAGATGTTTTGGACCCCAAAATGATTGGGATCAATTGGGAACCACTCCACATGACATTAGTACCTGCAAGACAAATAAAAATGGATGAGAAGACTTACCTTGGCCGGCCAACATGGAGAGGAGCTGCACAAGACTTGATAGGAATCAAATGTTGGACCACCATCATTATTTTCGCAAAAATTGGAATCAAATTGATGTTTGTCTCCTTTGATGTTTGTACTCGACCAAATAATGTGTGTGAGGTGTCCTTGGATAGCCTTTGAAGTCTAGTGTCTTATTTGAGTGGTCTCTGTGCGAGAAGGGAGAGTTTATCATACAAAAATTGGGCTGGAGTGAACTGTTGTCTGTAAACTCGAGCAGTGAGAGTGTTGAGGCTGTTTGGTTGATATCTCGAGTTATACCAATCCAAATAAGGCGTGAGCGATACCAAAAGAAAGATCTCAAGACGAGGAATCCGTGAAGGTCTGGTTTGAATCCATCGGAGTAGTGGAAGGCTCCCAAATCGTCCGATCAAAACACAACCTCGCAGAAACGGATTTACTCTCCTAAAGTGAGTGTTAACCCCAAAACTTTACTTTTCATTTTCCAAATGATATGAACGATTGGTGGAACTATTATACACTACTCCAAGTGTATAATATGTCCTCATATGGTTATTTTATTGATGTAAAGATTAGATTCTAACCTAGAGCAAATCTTGGAAAACTAGGAAACGAGTTAGCCGGAAAACACCCATTCTAGGGGCTGTTTTCGTATCAACGATTAGGGGTTGAACTAGAACTTGAGGAGGCTTTTTAACACTCATTTCCAAGCAAGGAATCAGTTCTCAAACCTTCTTGGCCGAGACTTTGGTCGTTGGATCGAGAAGAAAGGTTTTAAAGCTCATTTGAGGTGAGGATTGACATCTAATTGCTTACAACTTGTAGGTTAAGCATGAGATTACCTAAATGTCTAAATCATAATTTTTTTGGGATTATGATGATTATATAATGATGAAATATGGATATAGTTGCCAAAGAATGAAATTGGAAATGATTTGAGAATGTATGAATAATATGAGATTAAATGAGTTATAAATGAACTATTTTGTGAAATAGGCATTTTACTCATGTATGAATTATGTGGATACATAAATGAATGTTTATGTATTGAGATTGAATTCTTAAGTTGCTGCTACATAATTATAAATATGTAGAGGATTACAAATAATGAGCATATTTGTATGATAACAATAATCTTAATAGTATTGAAGTACTAGTTAGTGATTATTGAAAATTGTTGATAGAATTGATCCTAGGGATTGGATTGTATGAAATGCACTTGAATACACTTCAAGTGTATATAAAGACTTAGTATGAAACTAAGGTCAAGTTATGGGCAGTCTTTAAGGATGACCCGTGGTAGTTTATTGATAAGTCAATTCTAGGCATAGGTTTGCTTGAGAATTGGACCTTGGTGCATGGTGATGTGATAGAGCCGAGCTCTAGAATGCATGGTAAGGTGGTAGACTTGTAGTCTATGTACGGTATAACTAGAGCCGAGCTCTAGGGCTTACGTGGTGATGTGATAGAGCCGAGCTCTAGAACACAAGGTAAGGAAATTGACCCAAGTGACATGAATTGTATGGTGATATGCTAGAGCCGAGCTCTAGAATACAATGTCATGTGTTAGGGTTGGACTCTATGAGTTGTTGTGGCTTATAGTCACGGGGAATGGGAATGGTGATCTCTAAATGAACATGGGCCCACGGGCCGACTACTTGACTTTTATATAAAGTAAGTATATTTTCAAACAGGGTAACTTAGGGTTACAATCATAATGTACTATCACCCTATTCGAGTGTCTTGTGTTTGAAATACTTGTTGTATATCTATTAGATGCTTGCCACACCAGTACTTTATAGCCGTATAGAGTACTGACCCCTTCGGGGGCGTCCCACCACCATTTCAGGTTGAGGCTAGAGCTTGCATCCTGTGCTCGTTGATTGAGTGATTCCTCGGAGAGAAGACTTGGTTCATGCTTCCTCCATTCCATTTGAAACATTAATAAATTGCTCATGGATATTTTACTTTAGGGCTTGCGTGCTCATGATTAGCCCTGTGTGGCCATTTTATTTTAAACAAGGTTTCCGCTGCACTATGAATTACTTATTATGTTTGTTTATGGATGTTTTATGTGTGAATGATATTCAAGACGCTTTGTATAATATGAATGTGTTGGATTGCGGTCGACTATTCGTATTGTACGGCGGGTTGTTGACGTGTCCGGGGAGGTCCGGGGCGTGACACTCTGGCTCTTTCCTTATGAGATTCTTGACAGGTAGAGATCTCTCACTAATATTGTCTGTTATTCCATAGGGAATAAGCGTATATATAGAGGCAGAGGAGAGGGTTGGGGAACCCTAGTCCTAGACAGACTTAAACATAGATTCAGCCTATCATTAAACCAATTAAAGGTTTAAGACTATACGAACTCTATCAATAACATATAACCCCAAATACATGACCAATATAAGAATACTAATAATTAAATAAATATTCTAACAAATTGATCGAATATTGTGAAGACTTTACCTCGAGCAGTGAAACATTAAATGCTATATGCCTTTGGATATTAGCTGTGTTTTTAATTAATACATCCTGCGGGCACAACTTATTTGGAATTTGCAATTTCTATATTTTTATTAAATGTCACTTGTAATCCCGTGAAGCACACTACATCATTATACTCTACAAACTTTTGGCGGGAACTTGTTCTACAAGTTTCCTTTTGGTATTATATTATAATAATAATAGATTTTCAATGTTGATACCATACAGAGACCAAAATTTAATAATATAGAGACCAAAAGAAATTGACTTCTTATTCATTTTAAGCTTATTATTATTAATTATTATTAGTTGTTTGCTCGACTGATCAAAGTTCAATAACACAGAGATCAAAAGAAATTAATGTATAGGAACTAAAAGCTTGAGTGAGGAGTTGCCTTAATTGTGTGGACTTCTTATTCATCTTGTCTCTCAACTGTCATTTTTAGCTTCTTATTACCTACAGGAGTGTGTGTATTTTTTGTTAGATGCATTCTACTCAAGAAAAAAAAAATAAAGGTGTCAAATGCCTAGATGAAAAAGTGACATTATTTTTTAAAGTGCTATACGAAAGGGTGAAAAAAGATCCAATTGAAAACCCAACATTTATAGGTAAAGATTGAAGTGATATGGATTGTGAAATGCTAAATTATAATGTTTGAAGACAGCATCAAAGTACCAATAGTGTTTGTATTTGTTTTTGAAGACAATGTAGTATTTTATTATAAACGTTATTTATTATACTTTGTCTGTGGATTATCACTTGTTCACTTTTTGTTTTATTTCAAATATCAAATTTGGAAAACATGTTTTCACATTTGGAAAATGGAATTGGAAAATGAAAACAGAAAACTGGAGAACGGAAAACAAAAAAAAACTAGAAAACTGGAGAAACAAGTAAATGGGTCCTAAATGTTCAATTCTACTAGGCACACCAATATGCATACTTTTTTAGTCACTAGGAAAAACTCAGGATTCACTATCACCCTCACCACTTGACTCTAACTCAATGCTTTTCTTCTTCTTCTTAGTTACCCAGCCCAACCCAACTTTCCTTGTATTGCCTTCACTATCATCATGTACTTTATCTTCATCCTCTAGAAAATTATCATAATATTTTGGAATTGTACCATGTTTCTGTCTCACCTCACTTTGTGTTGTTCAGTTAGTTGTCACTTCCTGTTGTTTGGCTCATCCCTATTCGAGCCTCTTCTTCATGAAACTATGTTGTCTCACTTTGAATTTCAACATCTTTTAGAATTCCTGCATTTACGGTTGAAGGCAGAGCTAGCTCAGGGAGGATTTATGTCTCATCAAGACCATGCACTACATATATATCTACTACACCCTAATTAAACGTCGTTTCAATTAGCTGAAGGGTAGACTTATCATTCCATAGTGGTTGTAGCAACGACATGTTCTCTTAACGTAGTTTGAATGATAATGACTCCACTTTTTATTTGAATCAGATGTGATATACTTCTACAAGTGAGGATAGAAATTCTTATCTGGGTCAAGAGTTGCACATTCCACCTCACCATTAACATACGACAATTTTTGGGTCTTTAATGAAAACTTATTTATATATTCTTTCAGCTACGAAAAATATCCTGTAAAAACAAATATTATATAATTCAATACTTTAGACAATTTCTTAAAACGACTTAATAAAGCATTGTACTATACTCTTTTGTTTTACAAGCCGACTACGTATAAAGGATTTGTGAGGTTTGATGGGCATCCCCAAGGTGACAGAGGAAACCCAACATACAGAAAAATCAACTTCGAAGCTTTCATTATGTAAAAGCATGAATAGAAAAGGTAAAAGAGGTATAAGCCTTTGCAGATTTTTACTACGCAACAAATCCTAATAAATGATCACAAAGGAACTATACCATGTTATCTTCTCTAGAAGTATGAGTTAAAGGTGATGAGTGTACCAGTCATGAACAAAATCAACCAAACTTTTCATATACTAACTAAAACTCTCAAATATGAAGTTAAAACACGAGTCAAAATTAACACGAAGAACCTGCAATCCAGTAGATTGAACAATTCCCGCTTCACGCTCACAATCATATCCCTCCACCATTGTCACTCGCCATGGAATGAGTCATTTGGGCTTGTAAAATTTTGAATGGAAATCCCTAGGTAAAATCGCGGCCACGAGGAGTGTATACACATTTCAGGGAAATCTCTAATTCATCTGACATGGCTAAAAAGTATATGACCATTTTAGCTATTTTACATATAACTTTTTCTTTATTTTATTAATAAAATATATTTTAAAAATATTTTTTTCTTATATCAGCAGAATCAGCCAATGCAGCCACTTCAGCCAGAACTTCATAAATTTCAGCACAATCAGCCAAAACAGCCGATTTTCGTACTACCAAACGGGCTCAATATCTGTGACCGCATCAATAAAGTACCAGGCTACTAATGAAACAAATCAACAAATTTGTTGCTTGTCAATACGCTCTAGGATCTAAGGTTTTCCGAATTCAATGCTTATTACTAAGCACAACCTCAAACTTGAAACTTAAAAGGATAGGAAAAAGCTCAAATGTTGGAGTCCAAGTATAAACGAATTTTAAGCCAAATATAAGAAAAGTTATTGCATAAATTTGAAGTTGGTAAACTAATACAAGGGTCTACATAATACCAGCTCCAACTGTATTCAAAAATAGGTGATAGATTATAGGGATCCAAACATTTATAATTAGAGGAGAGTTGAGCTAAGAGAGGTGGAGAAGATAATGAATAGTAATGTATGAATGTGTAGAGATTATCAATTAGGGTTTACAAGCTCCAAAAGGTAGGACTGGCAATATCACCCGCACCCATGGATACCCAATCATGAAGGCAATATCACCCGCACCCAAAATTCCTTGTGAACGGCAATATCACATTTCAGCTAAACAACAAAGTATATTTCAAAAAATCATTTGTCTGATTTCTCGGTTGAATGTTTAGCTGGAATTTGGTATGAGCACATTAGACTTAATAAAAAAGATGCTCAAAAAAATTCATCAAAAAAATCCACCAGAAACCACCCTAAATGGCGACGTCCGGACATAGCCTCCTATAAAAGAGGTGATTTGCACTTTTTATGTAAGTTTGAGGGTTTATTTGGTAGTTCTCCCTTTTATTTATTTCTTAAAAAATTTACATTTTCACATACTTTATATCAATTTTAAGTGAAATGTTACCTTTTACTTTTAGTAAAAAATTGTGTTATAATTTTGTAATTACTTCATATTAATTACATTATTAATTTTAAAAAGTATTATTTGATCTCACATTCTTTGTTTGGCCCTGACTAGTGTTCGTTCTCTTGTTCATATACTCTTTAAAGTGCACCTTTTATATTATAATTTAAACGAGAGGCCATGATTAATTCCCACCTTTCCAGTCAAACTCAAATTTCCTGTTTCATTGTTCTCGTGATCCGCTAATTTTATTTAATGTTATTGATCTAACCGACTTCACTGAGAAGGTTTTAAGCAAATGATTAACTAATTAAAAAGATATAAATTCTAACAATATAATAACATACGTAGTAATAAAGACTTTTGATTAACTAAATAGAAAAGACATCAATTCTAACAATACAAAAACATACGTATAGTAGTAATAATTAGATAAAATGGGCAAATAAGCCATCGAATTAATAAAAAAAAGTGCAAATAAACCTTTACATAGGAGATTCTGTACGGCCGTTGTTTTGGGAAGGCTTCCGGTGATAAATTTTTTGATAAATTTGCGTTGTTTTGGGTGCAAATAATAAGCCATCGAATTTTTTGATAAATTTTTTGAACATCTTCTTCATTAAGACAAAAAGTATACATAAAAAAAATAAAAAAAATATGAGTACAGAATTTACTTAGAGACATGACAAAATAAATATTGCAAATTGAAATGCTTTGATTTAAAAAAAGAATAGAACATGCAAAGTATTATGTCACATTCAATAAGCGTGAAGAACTTGGTTAAAAACATTCTATAAAATACAATATTGAAATGTATTTGATTCAAAGCAATTACAAAGGGGGGAGGGGTAGAGCATATATAGATAGATAGATGAGCTTGATCCTTATAACTTAAATAAAATTCCCCCTTAAATATACACTGCTAAATAGTATGCCTCGTTCAGACCCTATTAAGTAAAATACGTTGGGGGAAAAACAGAGTGAAGAAAAAAGATTACATATTTTTTAAATACGCTTAAAGAGTGGCGCCTTATTAAAAACCTTGCCGAGGAAAACTATGTGAGATAAAAATGGGATGGATTCTTAGCATGGGAAAAAGAGTACAATGTGCATTTACTCCCCATGATTGATGAAGCTTGGTGATTAAGATGTGGTGATAACGATTGATGGAGCTTGATGATTTTCATTGGGAACTTCTCCAAATGACGACGGCCGGACAAAACCTCCTATATAAAGCCTTATTTACACTTTGTTTTTTGTTAATTCGTCTTAAGTTTCGAATAATTAATAAAGACTTTTAAAGACTTCTAATAGAATACGTAGTATGAAATTGGTAATTTTGTTTTGGAGGAGTGTTACTACGTATTATACAGTCATTAGTGAATAAAATTACTTTTAAATCAATTAATTAAGCTCAACGAAGTTTGTGAATATTATCATAAGGTAATTAGCTGAACCTGTACGGCCCTGTAGCATATTTCAACCATCGTTAATCGCTTGAAACAGTTACTCAAAAGAATTTTCTCCATGCTTCATTTATAAAAATATTTCTAATCGTAATAAATGAATATATTAATCAATAATCCGTATGAATATTACAACGCAGCGTGACGGATTGCATTCAAATTATACGAGTCACAGCATCAGTGAGTTGAACGTGAGTCCGAGTCAACTCAAATCTATCTGACATATCCAAACTACATCGTGCCATGATCGTGACTCCAGTGCTCACCCAGAAACGTCTTCGCAGCATCCAAACTCGGAAAATACGTCGGCTCCAAAAATATCTGAGCAAGCAAATCGCCGGAATTTGCGTTCCCCGTCGCCGGATTCGCCTTAGCCTCTAAGCTCCCCATAACCACAACCAGAAGCTGCCTGTACGAGTAGTAATATCGCTTCAGAGCCATTTCGATCGCTTGAAGTGCTTGAAGCAGATAAATCTTATGGGGGCAGTCTTTCCTTCGATACAACTCCATCGCCGCTTCCTGAATCCTCGGGCCGCCGTGAGGATCAACTTCTACGTCGAGAATACACGGGACTTTGTGCTTCAGCATCTTCGAGAGCTTCGTGATTTCCACTAATCCTCTGGATCTGAAGCAGAAGAGCTCAGATTCAGCGCTTGCTTTGATGCACAACTGATTTTTCAGGCGGAGGAAATCGTCTGGATCCATTAGCAGGTGGAGATCTTGTATTTCCGCTAACAGCTTCCATGTTTTTTCCAGAATCCAACAATCGCTTCCGGCCTTCTCGAATTCCTTCCGATCGATTCTCTGTGATATTCGATTTATGAGCGCTTTCGATGCGTAGATCCAGGATTCGAGCACTTGCATAGTTGTGTATAGGGTCTGGTTCTCGTAGTTCTGTAGATTAAGGCTCTCCGATGGGCTTTTCTTAAGTGAATGAAGCTCAGACGGCTTGACGATCGCATCGTAGTCGAGGCTCGGTTTGCCGGTGAGATTCGGCTCGCCTAAGCCGAGAGTGTACGGGCATCGCCGCATCTCGCTTTCTATGCTGTCCAGAACCTTCTGAGCCAAGTCTTCCGATTTGTGCCACGTCGACAGCCGAGGCAACAAGCTAGCTTCGCTCGTCCAGCTCACAACCGTAGTATCGCCGGACAGCTTCCACACCTCCACCGAGCTGTTCTCACGGGACAAAGCTGTTTCCGACGAGGTCAGATCCACAATCGGAGCCGCTCCTCGCGTTTCATCATCTTCCGCGTCGTCTTCGCATAACATAGATATGATCTCGACTTGATTCCTCGCCAGAGATTCCAGCCTCCGCTTCCATTCTTTGCGATGAGCGTACGGTCTAGGATCCGATAAGACGATGGAGACAAAGCGGAAAGTGGTCTCAAGCCCTTGCAGAGCCGGTTTCAACAGAGACTCATTCTTCCACTCAGGAAAATCCTTAGAAATCCAGAGCTTACGCAGCTCCGGCAGCCTCAAGTAGTACTCATAGGCTGAGCAAGCGGATTCAGACGCCGCCGTTAACTCTGAGGCTTGAACCTGCGGTGGCGGAATAGAAATCTGATGCTTATTCAAAATTCTGGGCGATTTTTTCGACTTGTCAGGGGAAACCATATCCGTTTTCCGGTCATAATCAAGCATTTTTTTCTTTAAAAATTAAACACTAGAGGTGTACGAATATTAGAATTTCGAAAAGAAATAGAGAGTGAGATATCCCTGAATGATATGGGGGATTTGAAAGTGTTTATATAGATAAGTGGAGAAGGCGTGTGGAGATAAAGTGGATAGGAGGATAATCAAAGGCGCCAGTGGAGACTATGAACATTCTCGAATCTCGACCAGATTTCGAATTTCAGTTTTCAGTTTTTTTCTTTTTATAAAATAAAATGGGTGTTATTTTTCTCATGAACATTCTAATCTCCCATCTATTCATATCATAGTTTCAGGATCATTACATCAATCAAAGGAAAAATAAATCAGACACCAACTAAACTTCAATAACTACAACTCTAAACCCTATATATAATCAGATTTAGAGACGACTTCTACCCTGAAAGAGCAACACGAATCGCTAATCATGATCCATGCAGCGGGCTTGACATAGTCATCCCTGGTCCAATAGATCCAAACATTCCCAATGACATAAAAAGGCTAAATTTTCAAAGAAACTGACAAACCTAACAACATAGACGATTACAAGAAACCAAATGACAAAATAATAATAATTAATAAGAAAACTTTCACGAACCCTAGCACCTCGTACAACCCATGACGAAAGTTTAGGAGGAGGTCGTACCATTGGTACCACTCTGATGGATCCTCCATCGTCCACCGAGATCTGACCTACTTGAAGCCCGTGCAATTCTCCTCGTCCCGCACCCGTAGCAAAATCACCACTAGCGGTCATCTTCTTCGCTGTCAAGCCCTGTGATGCATTCATCTTTCCTTACTACCCTGCCTTACTACTTTGCGTCGCCCCAAACAAAGCCCTCGTGGCCTAAAGAGAGATAACCCGCAACCCTCGCGCCGCAAACTTTCGTGGTTGCAGCCCTCGTGGGGAACGATAAACTGCAAAAGAAGAGAAAGAGTAACACAAGCAGCAACCTTCGTGGCCGCTGACTAACGCCCTTCCTGTTGATTCCTTTGGGATAGTCGAGATACAACCCTAAGTCGAAGCGTCTGGAGACAATCACACTCTCCTTTTCGTCAATCTCCTTCCTTGTTGTCGATCAACGAAGGCCTACAACCTTTGACGAAAACAAACAAAAAACACTGCCGTTCTTTATCCTCGACGAAAACAGAATAAAAGCTCAAGCGGCGCGATGCCCTAGGGAGAAAACTCACAGCCATCTCCACCTAATTTGAAAAAAAGAATTAAATCATTGTTAACTTTGAAAAATAGGATCATGTTAAACACCAAGCAATGTGGAAACATGACCCTAATTACTCCTATCTAATATCTAGTCTATACAATAAAAACATGATACTCCAATTTTGAATTTTACTCCTAAAATAGATAACAAAAGAAATTAATATTTCCAGCGCATAGAATTTGTCTTATTATTTCAATAAGGAGTAATAAATGATATTGGGAGAATTCAGTGAAAGTCAAAACAAATACGAGTAGTCGAGTAATAAACGGAAACATTACCCTAAAAAAACGGAAACATTCATTTGATTTGTTCTTTTTTAATTTTTAGAAAGTGAAGCTTATCCACAAACAGATAATGTTGCAACCATACGAGATAGTCTAGATTACTTGTGTCAGTTGTGTGGAAGGACGACGTTTGTCAGATTCAATTAATAAACTCTTTATGCCCATTTTTCAATTAATAAAATCTCTGTCCATTATCTAGATATTACGATTACCGACATAATGATACAATAATTACGGCAAAAGTGGGACGGTTTTTCGATAAATTTATGGCATACTCCGTACGTATTATTAAAATACACTCCCTCCGTTCTTTATTATTAGGATGTTTTCTTTTGGACTGAAATTTGCTGGTCTGGTCTGGTCTGGTCTGTTTAAGTCTGGTCTGGTCTGGTCTGGTCTGTTTAAGTCTGGTCTGGTCTGGTCTGGTCTGTTTAAGTCTGGTCTGGTCTGGTCTGGTCTGTTTAAGTCTGGTCTGGTCTGGTCTGGGACTGAAAACAGTCCAAAAGAAAACATCCTTAGTCTTTCTTTCCTTTTTGGGACGGTTTTTTTTATATGTCATCCTTTCCATTTAAGGAAAGTTTTTACTTTAAATATACCTTTATATCCCCACTTTTATTACCATTACCCCTTTCTCTTTCCTACTTTTTCATTTACCCACTACTCATTATACCTTTTTACACTACCCCTACTACTTCACTCTTAAAACCCGTGCCAAAGCCTAAGGAGACTAATAAAAAAGAACGGAGGGAGTACTCCGCAGTATAAAAAGAACGTAACGACACCCAATCCTGATTCGTGAATGCCTTCCGGTTGAACGGTTTTGTGTGAACTTTAATCTCATTCTTATGAAAGTGCACTTTCATATCAAATTTGTTTGAAATTGAACCCGATACTTCTCCTTCGTGTCACCCCTTCACACTAGGTGGGCTATATATGCCCCTATGCCCTCGATATCATGACATGTATAATTCACTTTTCTTTCTAATTGTCTTTCCAAGTTTGGCGTGTAATATTGAATTATTAATTATATTACGGAGTATCAAGTTTCAGAAAAAACATCTAATAATTGTCTCATTAGTTACGTGAAGTTTATATTTTATATGAAATATATACATCAAATCTATAACTATATTTGTCTCATTTAAACTACCATTATTTTAGGCTACATAGGAAATATTCAATGCAAACATTGTTTAGAAACGATCTATCCTTCTATCCTTTTCACTCCGTATTATTGTATTAAGTTAAGTTTTGACCTCCTAAATCATTTTTCTGGTTCCGCGACCGTTTTAAACTAATTTTCTTGTAGACTTTACATTCATATATTGCATTAATTATTAAGGAATGGACTACTATACCCTTAATGGATCCAGACTTGGTCCACCCAAAATCCAATCGTTGAAAAGTTGGAACACTACCTATGGAAATGTGTGCCTCATTGCCCCAACAATTATGTTTGACGTTCCAGGATTTGCTTATGACTTGGCCTACACGACTTCCAATATATCCGCTAATTATTTTCTCTGTCTCTGACGTTCTACTGCATGCATCCTAAACTAAACATCATTTGGCAACCATATTTTCTTGATCACAATATATTTTTAGGGTATGAAATTTTATTTCAAATGTAATTACAGGATTAAAATAGTGAGTTTTGTGTGGTGGAGAGTTTTGTGTGGTGGAGAGAAATGCGTAAGAATTGTTGTGAACCACAAATTCGTTGCAAAAAAGGGAAAGATGAGACAAATTAGGGACGGACGAAAAAAGAAAGTTTGAATATAATTCAGGGACGAAGGGAGTATATAAGAGCAATTATTTAAATTATTTTAGAATTCAATACTCCATAGTTTATACTCAGTATTTTATCGGTTCAGAAGATCTTATAGGTAGTGTTCTAAAAGGCGCCAAAAGACGCCGCAAAGGCGGGCCTAGGTGTGAGGCGCCGATAAAATGTAGCCTTGGATCTTTTATTTTATCGTATTTTCAGTTTCCCTAATCTTAATAAATAATTTCATTTAATTATCCTTAAAGTATTTTCACTGTTCATTTTAGAGTCACCATTTTTATGAATAGTTAAAGTAATCACTCGGTCCAATCTTTGACTATAAGAAAGATAACTTTTATTTATGAAATAAACTCTTTAGTCATTACCGCGGCGAATCGGCGAGGCGCACAAGGAATCTATTCAATTTTACCGAATGCTACTTTATGGTTTTGCTAATTTGGCTTAGCTTTAGACTTGAGATAAACATATTTTACATCATTGCCTTTTTGCATAGGATTTTTTCTCATGCAAGGGCCCAGCGCCGATAGTTTGTTTTTCAAGGATAAAGGGCGAAATATTCTTTTCGTTTTTAATAAACTTCACACTTTTCTTTTTAGGACGATCTAAAATAAACTTCACACTTCCTTATTTCCTTTTTTGGCAAAGAAATCTACATCAAAACAGTGTCAAACAGTGTCTCAACAGTGCCAAACAGTGTCAAACAGTGCCTCAACAGTGTACTCTACAATAAAGTCAAATTTCTTTCCTTATTTTGTGTGAAGTCAGAAGATTAAAAAAACCGGAGGTAATATTATTTTAAAAGGTTCTTTGTTATGTATAAACTCATAATAAAAAATAATGGAGTACTTTATATTGAGACTATTAGTCAACATTCAAACCACTACAAGAACTAGCGTTTTTTGCGTCGACAAAAAGTCGACGCAAAAAGTCAAAAGTCGACGCAAATACTTTATTCGCGTCAACATGTGGACGCAAATGGGTCGACGCAAAAGGCTCGACGCAAAAAGGTTTTTAGCGTCCACTTCCGTCGACGCGAATAAATTTTATCTTTTGCGTCGACGTTGTCAACGCAAAAAGTCATGAAATTCGAAAAATAAAAAAAGATCTTTGGCGTCCACATGTGGACGCTAAAGGTTTTATATTTTCAAAAAAAATAAAAAAAATATCTTGAAATATAATTACCAGAATTACACTGTACTCAGCAACACAAGATCTTCAACAAATCAACACAAGATCTTTAAAACACAGAAAATACATAAATTTAATTATCAAATCACTAAGATGAACTACCATGTGTTGAAATAAAGACCATTCATCATCTATCTATGGAATTCAGAAAAGTGAACTACCATGTGTTGAAGTAGCTCAAAATGTGAATAACATACTACACTATACTAATTAAAATGTAAAGTTTCTATAATTTAAAAAATACAACCAATTGACGGGATTTGATACTTCTTGGGATACAAAATCCATGGATTAGAGCACTTCCACAGTTCCACCGGAAACTCCAAATATAGTGAAAAACCTATCAATCTAAGAGGGATGACATCAAAATTTTCTGCTGTTAGTTCTCAAACGATTAACAACCTTGCATAATGGAGAGAAAAATAGAAGAGCACCACGAAAGACACATTAATCAAACTGAAAAGCAAGGCATTATGTTATTCTGCCAATGCCACATCAAATTATCTAGTAAATGGGAAAAAACAAATAAAGAATCACCAGCCAACAAAACTTCCTTCGGATTCACCTTCAAATGGGATGCCAAAATATTATGATGATAATTGATATCATAGGCAACCTGAAACAAAGATCAACTTCAAAATTAATCACGTACAAAAGAAACTTTTAAAATTTATTAAAAGAGAAGTAAACTAAATAATTATTGAGTCCCCTTCTCCATCACATACATTAACCAGAATTAGAGAACTTTAGGGCCTTTTGGGAATAAATCAATAAATAGTGTTGGTACACGAGTTGGGCGGCCTTGACTACATTCAAAAATGGTTGACCGTGGCAATCAATGACGCATTCATTGGGATTAATGCTAGCTAATTAAATCTGGACAGTTTTATGTATGTAATTAGAGTAGTTATTGTAATTATGACATAGGTTACTCAAAGGGCTGGCCAGAATTGATGATGCAATAATGACGATATTGATGTCGTCGTAACGGTCGGATCATGTCGTCAACGGACAAAAGTGCATTAAATGTATCTCTTATAAATATCTAGAGGCTCTATGTAATCAACACATTTCAGTTACGAATACACATACACTCAGTCTCTACATTGTAATTCAAAAGCATATTGTGAAGATCCTTCTTCTTGATTATCATATATCAAATTCCTTTCTTTACCAATTCTTCCATAGTTGATTCTATATTGCTTGATTCCCATTTTTTACTCCGTTCTAGGATAAATTATTTCTTGTTTAAACAATTGGCGCCGTCTGTGGGAAATTCTTGCAAAACAAGAATCAACGATGGCCGGAAGCTCTAATCCCCTATTTGATGAGATGCAAGCGCAGCTTGATGCTGTCCGAAAGGAGCTCCGCGCGGCCAAAAGTGCCGAAGCGGCACAATTGGAAGCCCTCCGGGAAGAATTACGTGCGGCCAAGGAGGCTAACCAGTCGAAGGAGGATACTCAAATCCAGCTAGAGGCCGTAAGAGAGGAAATGCGTCAACGAATAACTCTTCTCCAAGGAGAAAATGACGCCTTGAGATCCCAAGTTCAATCGGTGGCGTCCATAGCGTCAAAATCACGAAAAGGGAAAGAGGTAATGACTGCCGCATCAAAGTTGGGCGTAGATTCCATACCAGTCCCAACCTCAACAGTCACATTCACATCCGAAGCTTTCCCGGGACTTTCAAACTTTGATCCATATGCTAAAGGTGTCCCGGCGATCTCGCAGCTCATACCCTATGAACCTCTTGTCCCAGCGACAACTCCAGAAGCAAGCATCCCCATGTGCTTCTTCCCGGATTCATTGTGAACCAAAACGACGACATCGGGGATGCAGACCGTCAACCAGCAGATGCCGATCCCTATCCCCGTGTCGACTTCAACGGAGCCCTTCATTCCCCTTTCGCTGGCCGGTTCAACAGGTGCAAGGGGGCAATCATCTCGTCCTGCACCACTCCCCAGAAGGAACGTGTTTCGCAATTTGTTTGCTGAACATCAAGGACGACACATTTCCCAGCGTGACGACATGATCGGAGATGTCGACTTCAGCAATCCGAGACGACAGCATCCGGAAACTATCGTCATACGTTCGCCATCCGAACAGAGGGTGTCTCAGGCGGGAGCATATTTCGGAGCAGGAGGTCCCCAGATGCATATAGACATGGCGGAACCGTTGGCCTTTATCATGCAAGAATTGAAAGAGTTGCGAGAAAAGTATAACGGCATGCCAGGGGTTCCTCGTCCTCTTGACATGGCAACACGAACTTGCTATGCGGATTCTCCATTCGGACGACATATAACAGATGTCGAAATCCCAAAGAAATTCGCAGTCCCACCTATGAAATTGTTCGACGGAACCACAGATCCGGTAGAGCACGTCGCTCAGTACAAGCAACGGATGTTAGTTATTTCTGTCAGGCCGGATCAACGGGAAGCGTGCATGTGCAAGGCGTTCGGGACAACACTGACGGGTCCAGCGTTAACATGGTTCGTCAACTTGCCGAATGGCGGCATCGACTCCTTCGCGGATCTGGTTAACTTGTTCACCCAGCAGTTTGCGAGTAGTCGAGCATTGGAGAAGCAAACCAGTGACTTATATCGTGTAGTACAAAGACATAACGAATCCTTACGTGACTACTTGCATCGATTCAACAAGGAGAAAGTGTCGATTCCGAGATGTGACACGCCAACGGCTGTAGAGGCTTTCAGAAGAGGATTGCGCGAAGACTCAGACTTGTATAGGGAATTGACCAAATTTCCTTGCAAGACGTTTGAAGATGTCCAAGCCATGACTTTGGCTTTCATCCGGCTCGAAGAGGACGAACAGTCCCGACTTCGTGCGATTGGCTGTGAAGGAGGACAGCGGAAGGCCAGCACCTCCAGAAAACATGATTATAGGGCTGGAAAGCCTTATGCGAAGAATGAAGAACGGCACGTTGCTTCGACGACTTCCTGGCTCGACGATCTGCCGCCTGCCATTCCGACATATTGTTTTAATGTCACTACAACTGGACTTATCAATGCTTTGGACAAATTGGGAGACAAGGTTCGGTGGCCCAGAAAGGCTGACAAACCCAATGGGCGACGGGATCCTAGCAAGAGATGTGACTTCCATGACGACATCGGGCATAACACAGAGGATTGCGTCGCTTTGAGGAAGGAGGTCGCCTACCTCCTGAGGAACGGTTATCTGACGGAAATCATGTCGGAGCAAACGAAATCAATGTTAAAAAGAGATCCAAAGTCATCCACAGAACATCAACGACCTCCTACACCTATAACACCTCAAAAGGTAATCAATTTCATTAACGGTGGTTCTGATTTATGCGGACTAACCTATTCTGCAGCCAAGAGACAGGCTCGGGAGTACTCCCGAGACAAGTCGTCGCAGGTACACCAAGTCGTCCGAAAAGGTGAAGCTTGGAAAAATGCGCCCATCACCTTCGACGAATCAGATCATACAAGTCCTACTGATGCCCATCATGACACTCTAGTCATTGCCCTTAGGGTGGCCAACTGCGAGGTGAGACGAGTTCTGGTTGACAATGGCAGCACCGCCAATATCACAACTTTGAAGACGTTGAAGCAGATGGGGTACAAGGAAGAAGACTTAGCTGCTTCCGGCTCCACTCTTGTCGGATTCAACGGCGAGCCCAGTCAAACAATCGGTAATGTATCTTTACCCGTACATGTTGTTGGTCTTAATTTGCAGGTAAAGTTTGATGTTGTCCAAGACTTGCCCGCTTACAACATGATTCTTGGAACACCTTGGCTTCACCAAATGGGAGCGATCCCTTCAACGTACCATCAAGTGGTAAAAGTTCCAACACCGTGGGGGGTGCAGTCCATTCAGGGTGATAGGGCCACCGCCAAGTCGTGTTACCAAACAGCGATGAAGTCGACCGCTTCTGCTACAACATCCGCATAGCAATCAAAGGGCGACTTTATTCCGGTTTGGGAAAATGACAGCGAAACAAAGGACATCAGCATTGATTCAAACCATCCGGATAGAGTCGTCCGCATCGGGGGCAGCATGCCGATTCAATTGGAAGAAGAACTTGTAATCCTACTCAAAGAACATAAAGACGTCTTCGCTTGGGATCATGACGACATGACGGGTATCGATCCGCAAGTAATCACCCACAAACTTAATGTCAACCCCTTACACAGGCCTATCCAGCAAAAGAGGCGACGCTTCGCCAGAGAAAGAAACGACATCATAAATCAAGAAGTCGAGACGCTATTGCGCACAGGTAAAATTCGTGAGGTAAAATATCCAACTTGGCTTGCTAATGTCGTTGTAGTGCAGAAAAAGAAGGGACATCAGAAAGGCAAAAAACCTAAGTGGAGAGTATGCGTCGACTTCACCGATTTAAACAAAGCATGCCCGAAAGACATGTTTCCAATGCCTCATATTGATGTGCTCGCGGACGCCACAGCAGGACATGAAATACTGACATTCATGGACGCTTTTAGTGGCTATCACCAAATCCAACTGCACCCCGACGACCAGGAGAAAACCGCATTCATTACAGAGACAGGTACGTACTGTTATGTTGTTATGCCTTTTGGTTTGAAAAATGCAGGAGCTACCTTCCAAAGATTGGTAACAATGATATTCAAAGATCAAATCGGGAGAACTATGGAGGTATACATCGACAACATGTTGGTTAAATCCAAAAAAGCGTCAGACCACGTCGAACACCTGCGGGAATCATTCCTGAAGTTACGAAAGTACAACCTGAAACTTAACCCGGCCAAGTGCACGTTCGGGGTGTCGTCGGGAGAATTCCTGGGATACATTGTCAGCGAAAAAGGAATAGAAGCTAGTCCAGGACAAGTTCGAGCCATACTAGAGATTGAATCCCCAAAGTCAATCAAAGATGTCCAAAAACTGGCAGGACGAGTTGCGGCACTCAATAGATTCATATCAAAGTCGTCAGACAGGTGTCGGCTTTTCTATGATGTCCTCAGAAAAAATAAAAAGTTCGAATGGACAGAACAGCACGAAAAAGCCCTACAACAACTGAAGGAATACATGACAACACCGCCACTATTGACCAAACCCAAAGATGGCGATGAGTTACAGTTGTATCTTGCAGTATCAGAACATGCCGTCAGTGCAGTACTAACGCGGGAAGAAGACGGCCAACAGACGCCGGTTTACTATATGAGTAAGTCGTTAAATGGGCCGGAAACCAGGTACGCACTCTTAGAGAAATTAGTACTTGCACTAGTGACAGCATCAATTAAATTACGTCCTTACTTTGAATCGCATTCTATTTGTGTTCGCACTAACTATCCCATGAAGTCTATCATGAGGAAACCGGAACTCACAGGTAGGATGATCAAGTGGTCGATGCAACTGGGGGCATACGACATCAAGTATGAACCCAGGACAGCTTTGAAATCACAAGCTCTAGCTGATTTTGTGGCGGACTTCAGTCCAAAACTACAAGTAGAAGCAGAAAGAGAGATATGTTTGTTAATTGGTGACCAACGTCAACAAAAATGGACTCTGCACACCGATGGAGCCTCTAACATGCATGGAGCCGGACTTGGAGTTGTACTGCAGTCGCCACAAGGGGGCAATATAGTACAAGCTGTCAGATGTGATTTCAACGCAACAAACAACGAAGCGGAGTATGAAGCACTAATTTTCGGGCTGAACTTAGCTCAAAACATGGGCATAAAAGCAATCGAGGTAAAATGCGACTCCCTTTTAATTATTAATCAAGCCAACGGAGTTTATGCAGCTAAAGATCCAAAGATGTCGGCGTACCTACAAATCGTCACCAACTTAGCTAACACCTTTGACGACATCACCTTTGAGCAAATCCCAAGAGAAGAAAACGTCCAAGCCGACGCCTTAGCAGCAATCGGATCATGTCTGGGGGCAGGAAACATTGATAACATACCACTTGTCCACGTGATAGAACCAGCCATCGAAAGGACGGAAGTGGTCAACATCATTGAGTCAACCGCAGACAACAACTGGATGCAGCCATACATAGATTACCTAAAACACAACATCTTGCCAAGTGACAAAAGAGAAGCAAGGGCACTCCTGTCAAAGGTAACAAAGTTTTTATTAATTGATGATGTTTTGTTTAAACGTTCGAAGGCAGGACCATATCAGAGATGTTTAGCCCCACACGAAGCTGTCAAAGTACTGAGAAGTCTCCATGAAGGAGAATGTGGCAACCACGCGGCAGGAAGGAGTTTATCAAACAAAGCCTTGAGATTTGGCTATTATTGGCCAACGATGAGACATGACGCCATTGCATACACTCAAGCTTGTCAACCGTGCCAAAAGCATGCACCAGTGCAACACCAACATGCAGAAGCACTACATCCTGTCTTATCTCCATGGCCCTTCATGAAGTGGGGGATGGACATTGTAGGTAAGCTGCCCGAAGCACCCGGACAAAAGGTCTACATGTTGGCAATGACTGACTACTTCTCAAAGTGGATTGAAGCTGAACCTTTCCGACAAATCCGTGACACTCAGGTAATATCTTTTATCAAAAGAAATATTTTGAGCAGGTTTGGCATCCCGTCAGAGATCGTCTGCGACAATGGGTCACAGTTCATCAGCATCAAAACCAGACGATTCTGTGAGAAGTACAACATCAAACTAGAGATGTCGACACCACGCTATCCACAATCAAATGGACAAGCTGAGTCAAGCAACAAGATCATCATCTCGAATCTAAAGAAACGGTTGGAGAAAGCACAAGGAAAGTGGGCCGACGAGTTACCACTCATATTATGGGCAGACCGGACAACACCAAAAAATGCCACAGGACAAACGCCTTTTTCGTTGGTGTACGGATGCGAAGCTGTCATTCCAGTCGAAGTCGAAGTGCCAACATCCAGGTACAGACTTATCACAGAAGAAGCAAACAACGCAGAATTGGTTCACGATCTTGACACTATCGCCGAATTGAGAGAAAGAGCTAAAGTACAAATGGCAGCCTACCAACAAAGGGTAGCAAGAAGCTATAACAAAGATGTCCGAGCCAAAGTATTCAAGAAAGGCGATTGGGTACTCAGAAAGTCCTTTGGCAACGAAGCAAGTGGAAAATTCAGTCCCAACTGGGAAGGCCCATACCAGATTACAGATGTCGTCGGGCAGGGGGCATACCGTCTGACAAGCATTGACGGTAAACAAGTTCTAAGGAGCTGGAATGCGGTACACCTAAAGCCTTTCCACTTCTAATATAATTATCTACTTCAGTATTCATCTTATGTTTTTTGAATCTCTTACTAACTTGACCGTCGGAGGGCCGTTGGCCTCAAGCCAACGGCCAACAAAGTATTTGACTGAGTCACAGATTGACAACGTCAAGCTAAATCCTATATGACAATATCATATAGACTTCTGATGACGACATTAAGTCAGCTGAATTAAGGTACTCGACAATAGATTGCTCTTATTTTATTTCAATGTCATCTTAATCTACTCACCCGCCTTGACAAATGAAAATACATCTGACTCCTTAGAGATAATACACACCTACAATCAATGTAAAAGTATTAGACTATTTTACTTTAGCATCGGAGGACCGTTGGCTTCAAGCCAACGGCCAGGCCCCAGCTACGTGTCTGATTAGGTTGCAGACTAAAGGCGTCAAACCATTTACTGATAGACAACATGAAACTGAGTGATGAATGACGACATCAAACTAAAAGTTAGACGATGACATCATTTAACTTCAAGTCAACCGAGATCGCCTAATCAGGACAGGAAAGTAAATAAAGAAGCAAAGGATCAGGACACTATCAGGGTATGCAACAGCAATTTACTCACCCCTCACTTTAATATTTTCTTCATTTATTCACTTTGACAAGTGCAAAATTACTTTTGAAACATTAAGTTGAAATGACGTGAATTTGACTAAGTAGTTTCGCAATGTTGAGGACTAATTTTTTATACATACCTATTCACAATTACTGACTTAAGCATCGGAGGGCCGTTGGCTTTTAGCCAACGGCCGACGTTAGCGAAATATTTATTGCACAGGTACAGTCAAGAATTGACGATGACGGAATCCTAACATACAAAGCCTTACAACACGTCAAGACACAATTGACGGGGGGCTTACAGAATTTTAGGGGAAGAAGTGGGGTTTTCATGTACGCTAAACATGAGTATAAACACCACCGATTCTCCACAATGTTTTGGCCAAAACAACAGACAGATCATACATCACAAATGCTGACAACATCAAAGTCAGACAAACACAAAGCAACAACAGTACACGTACAAATGACATCGTCATGTGGAACAACAACCACATCCAAAACTACAAAAATACGCAACAGAAGTGTGACAACATTAGCTCCAATAAGGAGACACTACGAACGACATGGATACAAATCATAAACACATGTTGACAATATTGATAAAATTACAAATGAAACGTTATTCAAAGTTTTTGCAGGTTATGGACTATGTTCACGCAACACAACTCGTCATCTTTAACGACGGATGATGTTCCCTTTGCCAGCTGAGGTGTCGACATCGACGTAATGCTGTTACAAATTTCTGTCATCTAACCGTCAACACAATGCTGGAGGGAAAGCATTTAAGTTAGACAAGTTGATCAATATGTGACGATGCAATGGACCAAGATGTGAAGTGTACTTTCAAATTTTTGACAAGTTGTTGCTGAAACAAGTCGACGGACGTGAGTATCATTCACCTCAACTTCTCGAAAAGGGGGCAATTGTTGGTACACGAGTTGGGCGGCCTTGACTACATTCAAAAATGGTTGACCGTGGCAATCAATGACGCATTCATTGGGATTAATGCTAGCTAATTAAATCTGGACAGTTTTATGTATGTAATTAGAGTAGTTATTGTAATTATGACATAGGTTACTCAAAGGGCTGGCCAGAATTGATGATGCAATAATGACGATATTGATGTCGTCGTAACGGTCGGACATGTCGTCGTAACGGTCGGATCATGTCGTCAACGGACAAAAGTGCATTAAATGTATCTCTTATAAATATCTAGAGGCTCTATGTAATCAACACATTTCAGTTACGAATACACATACACTCAGTCTCTACATTGTAATTCAAAAGCATATTGTGAAGATCCTTCTTCTTGATTATCATATATCAAATTCCTTTCTTTACCAATTCTTCCATAGTTGATTCTATATTGCTTGATTCCCATTTTTTACTCCGTTCTAGGATAAATTATTTCTTGTTTAAACAAATAGAATAGTACTCCATTCCAAATTTGAGATACCACCTACATAGCTCAAAAAATGAACACATGTGTGGTTACACTACATTCGTATTTGAAATTCATTTCATCAGTGGTGCCAAAGCACTACATGCACTATCATTTTCTGGCGATGATTAAGAAATGCACCTTCCAATTATTCTAATAAAATAAAAACGAAAAACAGATATACCCAATATCAACTCACCACAAAAGAGAAATAAGAGAGGGGAAAAAATTATTCGAGTATAGAGCTACATGAGATGTGAACACTTTTGATATAATCTATTGGGAGTTAAAAAGTTAACTTTTCAAATCTCAAATTGGATAGATGGATTCATCATGAGGCAAGATAAAATTCATAGTAGGTAACAGCAAATCCATGCACTAAACACACATAGTAATTGAAAAGTTTTCTTATGTGTTATACAGAGTAACTAATAGCAGAAGTTATGTATACAATGAAAAGAGTCAAGGTCTTACCGGTTCTACCACCAGCCCCGGTAACTAGTGCTTTTGCCATCGGCCATGATCGAAACTGAAAATCTCCTAAAACAGCAACTTCTGCTTGGAGCTGCAGTTAAACTGCAGCGATGGAGAGATAGTGTCTATAACAATCACTACTTTATAACCTGTATTGACATGGCTAAAGTGATTTGTCAGTTAACCACTAAAAGTATTTTGTTAATAAGCATTTGATAAGTCATCTTGAACACACTCTTACTTTCTTTGGTTGATATTTGGTGATGGCAAGAACAAGGAAGCAGCCAAGTAAAAAAATGATGTAGTGTAAAGCATCACTCTGCCAGTATCTTTCTGAGCTGAAAGTAGAAGAAATACATATGGTGGAATTAGAAACATGTACAGAAGTAAAATAAATAACTAGAATAATATAGCAACTGCTATCCTGCGTTAAATTGTTTCCCTCATGACCATATGGTTCTGAAATTTTGCTCTACCATCCAACATTGAATTAGTCACCTTTCGTCATAAGTAAAGGTGGCTTATGTTTATTTCAAAACAAAAAAAAAATCTATAAAAAAATTCAAATATACATATCACTTCATCACATCTAATAAATAGATTCATCAAGATGAAAGTACATCACTACGAAATGTATTGTTAAACCACTCAGTTTTCTCTGCTCAGCATGTTTTATAGAGAAAATAAAAACACTTGAAGTAATTACAGATTTACATAAAGTTCATGCATGAGAATTATTAAGAATAAAGAGAGTAAGTAAAGCGAAAACCTTTGACAAGAGAACAAAGACGGGTCAGGAGGCAATGCCAAGGTCTCAGATGAAGCATCTAAACTCATGCCAACAATATAAAAAGCGGTTGAACACAACTTAGAACATCGGATGTAAAATTTAAAATATGAGTAGAACCAAGAGTGAATGAAATGCACCAAGCGCTAGAAAATGTAAGAAAGGGATCTTCACCTATGTCGCGTACTTGCACCCCCCCCCATTATTTGGGGTTCTAACATTTCCTGCACACATAGTAAGAAAAATATATCGAAGTGATGCACATTGGCCATAGATCATGACGTACTTCAAGATTATATACTAAAAAAAGTCTATACTATAAGCAAACCTTTGAAAACCCCTGTTGGTTTACCATCATCTCTGCCAATTGGATCTATCACAAATGTGCTTTCACTTACTCCTTCCACCACAATATCATCTAAGGCACCCCATTCAAGTGGTTGAGATGATTTGTCTGCCCCAATTAATCAAAATGAAGTTACATTAGAGGATGTTTATAGCAATGTCTGACAGTAAAATAAAATGAGTAATCAAGAAAAAGAACTACTAAGCAAAGTTAGGTGTAGAACAATTTGCAGAAGGAAAGGGAACCTATTGAGAGTGGTAAGTAAATTTGCTACATATTTATAATCAATTAATACCAATGTACTCGACCATCTCAGGTGAAGCGCCCTTTATCTGCTCCCCTGTGAAAATGAGGATGTAAAGTAATTCATAGAGAGTGAACCACAATTTTGTCATATTCCATCATCTCCATTTCATTTTACAAAATCAATCATTAATGCATCCCTTTTTGTCTATTCTTCAATCAATACACGTTATGTAACGAGATCTAGGAGCCACTTTCGATGTTTTTTATTCAACCCATGATGAGGCAGATGAAAAAGGGCCTCTTTGAATGAAAAATATGTAAAATATCAGTTGATCATAACATCTCTTCCAATTTTTTATTAAACAAATAGAAAAAAATGCATTGAATTGAAAAATTCCAGTACGAATTTTTCTTAGTGAGTAAAAAAAATACAACTAACTGCTATATATGTCTAAATTACTTTGTATTTAATCTTAGTATACCCTAACATTGATATACTTCAAAATAAATTGTTGTTTTGAAACTGAAATAGAATATACTGACAGCGAGCAGCCCAGCTCCTATTTGGAGCCATGGCTGAGATTATACTGCAAAAAGTTAATTTGATAAAGCAGCACACATATATGTATTCAATCCATAATCAAATCTGTAATAGCACATTCTGAAACTATAAGACTATACTCATGAAATATGCAATACCTGATCTAAGAAACCTATTCGAGAGCTTTGCGCATAGCAGCTGCGAGTTCTCTACTTCCACAACTAAGAGATCGTAACTATAATGAAAATTAACAAATATAGATGAACTCATAGAAGATAACTGGAGGAGATAAAAATTAGGAGGTAAGAACAAGTCTGATTTTGTACCAGATCAGTCAATTGTTGAAGTTTCAAGTAGATACCTGTGGTGGCTGAGCTCCTGTAGTGACGCTCTTCTTCTGGCCGCAGAACGCCCAAAAATGGCTCACCTCTTCGACCTGCTTCAGTGTGCCGATCTGCTCAAGGGTTGCAGGTGTGCACCAGGTGCTGCCAACTCATGCCTTTTCCGATGGAGCAATAAATGTCTTATTTGAGAGCAATTAGAATCTCGCTTGATCTGCTTGGCTCCCAGCCTAAACAAAAGTATTGTCCCAATCGTTGGTCGATGGTGGTGTTCCTGTGATGGACGAAGTCTATCGCCGAACGTCCATGTGCTCGGCGTTTTCCGGTGGAAGCCTGTGATATCCTCCCAATCGTCATCCCGTTGTTGCAGACTCGCAGGAGCCGGAGGGCCTCTAGTGAGCGATAGTGAGCGATACACAAGAATGGCTAGGGTTTTAGTTTCTTTTACCGCTTAGAAAACTCTAAGTAGAGTACTATTAGCGTCAGCACCCGGTGCTTTTCGGAAAATTTTTTCATAAAATTTTTAATAAGCTTTTTTGCGTTCACCAGTTGACGCAAAAGATTAAACATTTGTGTCCACCCATGTTGACGCAAAAACTTTGGACGCAAACAATACTATGTTAAAGCAACATAGTTATCCGATAAAAGTACAAAACATGAAAATGCGTTTCCTAAAATATTGTAAATAAAATTCTCATTAACACCTTCCTTATAATTATAACTTAAAGTGATTAATTAAATGTAAATTTTCTTAAGAGCAAAATTTTAACATATCAATAAAACTGTATACACCCGCACATAAAGGAAAATAGATAATACATACTCCGTATATATCACACAACACAATAAATCTTTGTAAAAAAAACGAATAACTAAAATTGTAAACACACACCGTAAAAAAAATAGTTAAAACAGAGTACCTAACGTTATGTTTTTATTGTGTTTACCTCTCGGGCTGCATGGTGCCGGTGGTTTGGAATTCTGAATGATATGAAATGTTTGTCACAGATAATATGTCTTATAAAGATTATATTACGAAAGATTTTGATCAAAGGTTTTTCTTTTTGAACGATTTTCAGTCCCATACTTAAATTAGACTAGACTTAAACCAACAGACGATATGAGACTTAAACAGACTAGACCAGATCAGAACATATTTGAATAGTTATAAAATAAACAGAGACTAAACATTTACTAAACCAGACTTAAACATATCAGATCAGATTTAAACAAAATTAGATCAGGCCAAATCAGCAAATTACAGTCTAAAAGAAAACATACCATTACTTTTTTCATGACAATTATAACCATGCTTAATTTGAATATTCTGTGATACTTACTAAGGAAATGATCTTTTTTAGTGCTCTAACCCTCCGCTAGGGCCGCCCCGGAAGGTCCCACAAATCCACAATATAATGCTACCAATTACGATAGTATTCAAAACCGATGTATATTTTGATTTTTTTGATGGGCCGAGTATGTTTACTTGGTCTTTAGGCATAGAATAGATCGAGTAAAAACCTCATTTCATCCTCACATTATGTGGGGTGGAGGGTTCTAGGAGATATAGGACATGCGATGTATAATTTTTTTTGGGGGAAAAGAGGCAAATAAGCCCTCGAACTAATCAAAAAAGTGCAAATAAGCCCTTTTGTAGGAGGTTCCGTCCGGTCATCGTCATTTGGGGAGGTTCACGGTGGAATTTTTTTATGAAAATTTTTGAGCATCTTATTCATTAAGTCTAGTTTAGTCCTACTGAATTTCAGCTAAAAATTCAACCGGGAAGACAGTCAAATGAATTTTTGAAGATAACTGCACAGTTAACAACACAGTATTTTTCCGAAAATCATTTGAGTGCCTTCCCGGTTGAATTTTTAGCTGAAATTCGGTATGGCTAAACTAGACTTAATGAAGAAGATGCTCAAAAAAATTCATCAAAAAATTCCACCGAGAACCTCCCCAAATGACGATGATCGGACAGAACCTCCTACAAAAGGGCTTATTTGCACTTTTTTTATTAGTTCGAGGGCTTATTTGCCCCTTTTCCCTTTTTTTGGGTGTTAATATATACTTCCTCTGTTCTTAAATAAGTGCAACGGTCAACATTTCACATTTGCCGAGACACAACTTTGACCATTAATATATATAATTCTCTATTAGTAAAAAAATTAAAAAAAATTAGATTTTGAAAATTTACAATGAGACAAATTTAGTAATATTTATTTCAAAAAAATATATTTATACATCAATAAATAAAATGTAGTCAAAGTAGAACATGTGAATAGTGTAAAATTTAGAATGTTGCACTTATTTAAGAACGGAGGTAGTATTTACATTTCATATAAAAAAATACAAAAAAAGATAGTATTCAAAACGGATATGATCGAATGAATGAATGAAGTCGCCAGCGGCGGAACGGATCAAACACATATATTTTGACGTAATATTGGTCGGTATTGAACGGCAAAAGGCAGTTTGAAAACGAGAAATTAAATGAACAAAGGCCTGCGAAAACGACTATCTGGTTGTTCCGGATAAGGGTTCGACAGTATGGCTCGCATATCTCGATTAATTCAATGAATCTTAATTTATGCTTTTCAAACGTATGGCTGGCAGAGAATCATTATATTGGAAAACCAAAACACCACCGAATTTGAAAAAAGTAGTTCTTAGATAGAAATTATAATTATTATCAGTTAACCACTTGTATCAACAAGTGGATGGATGGAGAAGATCGTGTAATACGGGGTATAAAATATGCATCCAACAAAAATGGTAGTGTCATTGTATCAATGAAGTCATTATACAAACACTAAATTAAACCACAGAACTAAGCAAAATAATTACGTAGTACCACTGGCGGACCGAGAAAATCAGAGTCACGGGGTCTCTAAACTAATGGAACTCTCATATATATATAATTTAAAAAAATTATTAATAAGCATAACGTTTCATAATTAACATACATCATCAAAACATGAAGATATAAAACAAAAAATCACATATAAAAGTCATTCTCAAGTCTACAAAAGTACCTCCTAGGTTTCATTTGTTGGAAGTATTCTATAATCAAAAATGCTATTGCTACCCCATTTTCTACCCCATTTTGTACTCATCCCTATGTTTGTGGCTCACAAATGCACTTCATTAAAATGGAGCAATTCATTTAATGTGTTGGGCTTTTGTGAGCCACACAAATAGAGTGAGGTACAAAATTGGGTACAAAATGGGGGTACCTATAGCAAAGTTGTTCTATAATATATAGGTACACCAACATGTACATAAAACCTATCTTTTTTTTTTGCGGTGTAATACCTATCTTTTTTAGTCATGCTAAAAATCTCATTCCCAAAATGATTACCACTAACTTTCCACTCATTCCTAAACAAATAACACGCTAAAAAAAATGCAGCATCTTTGGCAATACTGTATTCCAACCAATTATGGTCATCAAATCAATTTGAAACAAATCTACGTTTTTTGCCGTCAATTACTTTAATAGGGAAATCATGATCCCGAAGTTGAAACAACCCGGCCTTTTTGACAATAACTACGGCGTACACTCTTGAACATTAGGATAAAATCATTATGTTGTTCATGTAGATTATAGGCCAAATTAGTTTCACTTTCAGCAAGTACTATATCTGATTCTTTATTTACTAAAGGCGAACATTTGAATTAATATCTTAACTAATCTCAGTACTCCGAATTTCTTTAAATTTGGATACACTACCGAAATATATTTTCATCCTTCATCGTAAAATTTTAAAAAAAAATCATAAATACATAAATTTATTTATTTAATCTTAACATTCGAAGAAAATCTTAAAGAATGGGCCCAAAGAAAATCATTTGGAGTTTTAAAAAAAAGGTTTAAGAAAGAAAAACAAACGGAAGGGGGGGGGGGTCGAACCCAATCGTCACGTATTGAAAAACTTTAAGCACATGCACGCTACCATCACTCCGCTGCATCTGTTTGATTTCTAAGTCGCATACATGT
The DNA here is from genome assembly GCA_945859915.1 of Cuscuta epithymum. Lineage (NCBI taxonomy): Eukaryota > Viridiplantae > Streptophyta > Magnoliopsida > Solanales > Convolvulaceae > Cuscuta > Cuscuta epithymum. The sequence continues at coordinate 70,766 of CAMAPF010001132.1, forward strand.
TATTTATATATAGACGTAAATTTTGTAAAATATATGTAATATATATAGGTAAATTTTTCGAAGTCCACGGGGTCCCGGGACCCCATGGGACCCTTAGTGGTCCGCCATTGCGTAGTACGGAGTACATAATAACAATCAACAAGAAAGTACTGGGTATAATGAATACTCCGTAATACTTTCCTGTCAGATTTGACACTTTTTTTAAGAAAGTAACATTATACTCCGTATTATTATTATTATTATTATTATTATTATTATTATTATTATTATTATTATTATTATTATTATTATTATTATTATTATTATTATTATTATTATTATTATTATTATTATTATTATTATTATTATTATTATTATTATTATTATTATTATTATTATTATTATTATTATTATTATTATTATTATTATTATTATTATTATTATTATTATTATTATTATTATTATTATTATTATTATTATTATTATTATTATTATTATTATTATTATTATTATTATTATTATTATTATTATTATTATTATTATTATTATTATTATTATTATTATTATTATTATTATTATTATTATTATTATTATTATTATTATTATTATTATTATTATTATTATTATTATTATTATTATTATTATTATTATTATTATTATTATTATTATTATTATTATTATTATTATTATTATTATTATTATTATTATTATTATTAGTAGTAGTAGTAGTAGTAGTAGTAGTAGTAGTATTATTATTACTATTATTACTATTCTTACTATTCTTACTCTTGTTCTTGCTGCTGTTGTTGCTCCTGTTGCTGCTGCTAGTGTTGTTGGTGTTGTTGTTGTAGTTGGTGTAAAAAGAATAAAAATAACTTTTTATCAATCTTTTATCAATATTTGAACACATATTCATCCAATTCTTTTTAATCTTTTATTTCTATTTTAGTTATATTCTTTTTTCCAGTAATTATAGGATTATTAGCTTATTTTTATCCCAAACTATCATCAATTTACAAATCTATCCTATTCTTTTATTTTTATCTGAATAAGACTCAAACTTCATCTTTTTCAACAATTATGCTTTTCTTTTTTGTTTTTTCAATACTACACATTTTTATCAATACCAATTAGATATAAACAATACAATTTTGTAAACTTGAAACCAGAAACAAGTAAAATATTTGAAATATGAATATGATTTTCTTCTTAATTTTTACTAATTCATCTATTGAAAGTGTAATTGTGACAAAAGATGAAGTTTAAGTCTTTTTATAATAAAACTGAAAGTATGGGATATATAAGTGAATTTGATGATAGTTGGAGATATATTTAACTAATAATTCATAATTTATAATATACTAATATATCTCAAATGTGGAAAAGTAGAGATTATTTGTATCATAACATTATTTTAGAACAGACATTAATTCAGTGTTCAATAGAAAATTGTTCGAGTATGGTAAAAAGATATATATATTTGGTTCAAATACAAAGAGTTCTTCCCATGCAAAGTGAAAATGAATCTTTTGCATTCATTTCCACATCTAATGGTTCAAAATGAGAAAAAAAAGCACAAAATTCGGCCAAAATCGCGGTGACATTTTCGTAATTATGTAACACAAACATGAAAAAGTGCAAGCGAAACTTGAAAAAGTGCATATCTTCGCACTTTGCACGGGGAGGTCTTTTTATTTGAACTCTTCCCTATATATGTATGTATGTGTGTGTGTATGTATGTATGTATGTATGTATGTATGTATGTATGTATGTATGTATGTATGTATGTATGTATGTATGTATGTATGTATGTATGTATGTATGTATGTATGTATGTATGTATGTATGTATGTATGTATGTATGTATGTATGTATGTATGTATGTATGTATGTATGTATGTATGTATGTATGTATGTATGTATGGGGATGAGTTCAAATGAGAAGACATCTTAATGTGTAAAATGAGAATTAATCTCAGCCGTCCAAACTGCCGATCTGATGCACAATAATCCTATCTGATGCACTTTCGAATAGACCTTATTTGATGCATTTTTCGAAAAGAAATATGCTCAATTTACAAAAGCAATTAACATAAGATTAATTAAATAAATTATGTACCAGTATTAAAGATTCTAACCATTTAGACGCATATCTATATACTAGTGTTTTACCCGGGCGTTACCCTGAGCGAAAGTTGTGAATGTTTGAATACCTTATAAAATATATATTTTTATAGAATAGAAAAACAAATAATCGTTTTACTTCAAATAAATTTTTGTTGATTGTGAATAGTAATTAATCTAAACAGAATATATTAAAAAATGACATTGTAATGTGACACTGCACATTACATTGTAACCAAACATCGCATTATTAGGTTTAAATTGGGAAACCTCTTTATAAACGACATTCAATCATCGTCTTAGTGAAGAAATTTGTTTCTTTTGAACATATGAATATCTTAAGATATATTTACGCATTACTCTTGGTATTGCAATGTACAATTGATCATTAATGAAACTTCTCTTTCAAGGTATAAATCATATTTTATGTGAGACATTTTTTTTGGCAAAATTTAGCCTTGACTTTTATTGATTATCATTGCAAAGCTTACCATCACAAGAAATTGCTTTATTCGAAATTGAATGAAGTTGTCATATGGTGACAATGAGATTTTTAATAAATAAACTTTATCTTTCATAACTTTTCAAATTATGACTTGTCATACTTGTTTTTTCATTGGTTATGACCAATTACATTCTATTGAATAAAACTTATGCATTATCGGGACTCCGATTTTCAAATGAAGGACTTGGTTGGCCAATCCAACCATTGAAGCGCTATTAAGATCATATTCGACATTGTGCATATCAACATGGAAAGTAGTATCAGTGTGTGAAGGAATAATATTAATTGAACTAATATATGTAACTCCTAGGCCATCGATCAACGATAGCAAGTAGTTAGTTACTCATGATGTTTGTTGGTGTAACGTCTAAAATCTTAGAACATGCCTCGTATATCAGCACAACTTCATCCCATATTCAAAGAGGCGGCGTGCAACAATTTTGTCTTCACACTTCCTTGATGAATATTGTAGGTAATGCGACAATATTTATGGGAATAGGATATTAAAAGATGAGTTGGAATTAGCTTTAGAAGACGTATAGATGGAGTTTATTTAACAATATATATGACTAATAATAATTACTTGCACTGTGCATTTTCTACAAATTTTAAGACCCCAACGTGCTCTTGTGATTCCATTTGTTGGAATAAAATGATACAAACTCAATATATATACTAAACATGTTGAATTTTACACTAATCACACATCCTACTTTGGTTATATTTTATTCATTAATGTATTAGACATTTTTGGAAAAAAATTGTTCAGTTCATCCCAAACTAAATTTCCAAAAAGCTCATTTTTTACTTACAACGAATTATATATAGCAATAATCAAAGTAGTGTGTTGGCAAACGTGAAAACAGAAGTGTTGTAACTATAAAAGAACGGAGAAAATGTATTAAAGAGAAACTTTTCGGAAGCATACAGTTGGCCATGTCATTATTATATACTTCTAATGAAGACAATTAATTTTTTAAGATGTAATAGAAAATACTAATCCCATAATTTTTTTGAGAATATAAAAATATGGATAAATATGATTTATATTTATTTAGGAGAATCACACAATTTGTATGTACTCACAATTTACTTACTCCCTCCGTTCTGAAAAGATTTGTCAAATTGACTTTTCTTGGTCAATAACAATCAACTTTAATAAAATATATTTTTAATGCAAAATTATTTAGAATATGAAAGTTATATCAAAATGTCCCTTATTCAAAATATTTTCATAAAAGTATAAAATTAATAAATTATACTCCCTTATTGACTTCATAATTAATAAATTATACTCCCTTATTTCAACTTTAATAAATTATATTTTCATAATAAGTTATATCAAAATGTTCCTTATACAATATAATAATTAAAATCATTGTCTCAAGTTTGCCATCATTGATAAAAAACAATAACAATGCTGAACCTTTTCGGGACAGAGGTAGTATTATATTATACTTTATCAATACTTTTTAAATTTTTTTAATTTGAAAATCTCAATTCGTATTTTTAAATTCTTCTCCTATATTAAGTGTGATTTGAAAGGTAGTTTTGTTAGTAAATAAAAATGTAAAATTTTAAAATAAATGAGAAATTTATATCAATTAGTTTTTCATCGTTATATCTTATGTTTAAAATACACAGACATTTTCGTCGCATATTTTTCAACAGAAACTATTGTTTTAATTGGGTATCCTATCAGGAAAACTAATTCGATCTGGAAGTCAATTAAAAAAATTATTGAAAAACACTACGTCAAAATATTTATATATAAAATGCAGTACTTTTCAATAATGTATTTAACTGACTTATCAATCGAATTTTAAGATGAAATTTTGTGGACATAATCTAAACCTCATGAAGAACATGCTAAAAAAATCATCAAAAAAACCACCAAGAACATCCTCAAATTGCGACGGCTAGACGGCGGTTCTACTCCGGAATTCCGGTGGTGAACTTTTCTCCTCCGTAATATATATAAATACTATGAATTTAGGACTTAATTGCAATTAATATAATGAATGTTCACTATTTGGACTCAATAGTAATCAAATGAGTAAATACTATGAATTTAGGACTTAATTGCAATTAATGACTATTCACTAATTGGACTCAATAGCAATTAATTGAAAATTCAATTTCAATTAGAAGGTTCTACTTTATTAGTAAGGAAGTAGATGACTTGTCCTAATGTTTTTCTAGATCTTTGTAGCATTACTAGTGAAAATACTTCTACGACATATTGAAATTATGTGACTTAGAATGGTTATCTGACTATAATTGAAGTGTACGATGGTTGCCCTAGGAAGTGTGTATTTTACTTGGAATATCAGGATAAGTGTTTTAATTGTCTATGTTGTAAAGCTATTGCAAGATTGGCCTTTTACTTCAATAACTTGTTTGTACTATGCTTTTACTTGGATTAATTTTATCTTTGCAAGGTATCCAAATCTAAAGTTCCCAAAGCCACCTTCCTATCTAATATAGCAATATAGTAGTTATCTATTGAATTTCGTAGATGGAAGTTAAGTATTGTTTAGACAATATATTACTTTTTTGTTTCTATTTCTTCAATTATGTATGACAAATAATTTTTAATAAAATCTTTGTTACTTAGTTTTTTTCTTGCTCCAGGGGTTGGGGGACTGGAGTAATCAGGGTTGAAACTCAGTCCATTGAGTTTCGAACTCGAGACCTCTCGTTAGGGAAACTGAGTCGGCGACCAGCTGTGTTACTTAGTATTTAATGATTCCCTATCAAATTTGTAATTATAGTAACTAACTAACTGATGTAGCTTATAAATTTCAACTATAAATTCTATGTATGTGACACCACACCCGAACGTCCTTGAAAATTCAATTAAAAAAAAATTGAAAGTCTATGTATTGAATTTCCGATTTCTAAACAATTGTAAAATGATTAATGTTCTACGTAGCGCATAATTGATTATTGTACTGTTCAAACTCGTATATTAGTGTCGGGTTTGCAAATACTTATTTGGGCCTTATTAATGAAAGTAAGAGCCCAACATTACCTAAATGATGTTACATAACCTTTCAAGACAAGTTGAGGAAGGTCGGGCGGCCCAAACTTTATTTTGGGCCCAACCTGCTAAAAGTAGCAAGTATTCAAGAATGGCGTCGTAGGCCCACTCGGGGTGACCCACACGAGTAGTAGTCCAATAATATGAATGACAATGTCAAAATAAGTGATAGAATGATTAGAGAAGAATACAAATGCCTATGGTCCCATCTTTGGCATTATTGAGCTAAATAATGGGAGTATGTTGTTTCTTCTATAATATTCATCATGTAAATTATTGGGTTGATCCTACATATATTTGGGATCAATAATATGATGTAGGGAGTTGACTTGTTCCATATAAATAATAATGGGTACAAAAAGACATCTCATGACAAAGATAAAACAATAGGACCTATCTTTCCATTTTTGGAAGTATTGGTAGATATTATGGACCCCAAATGGATTGGGATCACTTGGAGAACACCCCACACCTTCTTGGCACCTGCAAAATGAAGAGAATAAGTTAGAAATTTGTATGGGGCGGACAAAAGAGGGAGGTGGCTGAGCAAAACATTAATTGGAAATCAAATGGACCCCCTCCCCATCTTTTTGATTCGAAAAGCATCTTACTCCATCATCCCACATGCCAACCCACACTCATTGACTTTTGAGGCCAGGATAGAGGCAAGATAACACCCCCATACCCCTCATTCGGACTCCAAAGGATCTCTGGAGAGAAGAGAGCCACACAACCTAAAAGAGCAAGGAGAAAGCAAACTGCCCGCAGGTTTTTCCTCCAGTGCAAGGGTTGCTTGTTTGGTGCATAACTTGAGCTTCACTCGTCCAAATAAGACGTATAATACACCAAAAGAAAGCTCTCAAGACGGGGAATCCGTGAAGGTCTGGTTTGAATCAATCGTAGTAGTGGAAGGCTTCCAAATCGTCCGAGAAGAACACGACCTCGCAGAAACGGATTTACTCTTCTAAGTGAGTTTTAACCCCAAAACCTTTCCTTTCATTTTCCCAATGGTATGAACGATTTGTGGAACTATTATACACTACTCCAAGTGTATAATATGCCCTTGTTAAGTCATTTTATTGGTGTAAAGGTTAGATACTAACCTAGAGCAAATCTTGGAAAAACTAGGAAACGAGTTCGCCGGAAAACACCCATTTGAGGGGCTGTTTTCGTATCGAAGTTTAGGGGTTGAGCTAGCACTTTGAGGAGTCTGTTTAACACTCATATTTAAGCAAGGAATCAGTTCTTAATCCACCTTGACCGAAGCTTTGACCATTGGATCAAGAAGGAAAAGTTTAAAGCTCAATTAAGGTGAGATCGACATCTAATTGCTTACAACTTGTAGGTTAAGCATGAGATTACATAAATGCCTAAATCATAATTTTTCATGGATTATGATGCTTAAATATTGATGAACTATTGATATAGTTGACAAAGAATGAAATTGGAAATGGTTTGAGATTGTATGAATAACATGAGATTAAATGAGTTATAAATGAACTATTTTGTGAAATAGACATTTTACTCATGTATGAATTATGTGGATACATAAATGAATATTTATGTATTGAAATTGAGTACTTAAGTTGCTGCTACATACTTATAAATATGTAGAGAATTACAAAATGAGGATATTCGTATGATGACAATAATCTTAATAGTATTGAAATACTAGTTAGTGATTATTTGAAGTTGTAGATAGAATTGATCCTAAGTATTGGATTGTATGAAATGCACTTGAATGTACCTCAAGTGTATAGAATGACTTAGTATGAAGCTAAGGGTAAGTTATGGGCAGTCATTAAGAATGACCCAAGGTAGATTATTGAGATGTCAATTCTAGGCATAGGGTTGCTTAGGAATTGGACTATAATGAGGAATTAGAGCCGGACTCTATGATTTGCATGGAAATGTAGTTGGTCCGAGACCTTGCCACGTAAATTGTGATTTTCATAGAAATGTAGTTGGGCCGAGCCCTTGCTATGCAAATGTGATAGGATGTAATTGTGATTTGCATGGAAACGTAGTTGGTCCGAGACCTTGCCGAGTAAATTGTGATTTGCATAGAAATGTAGTTGGGCCGAGCCCTTGCTATGCAAATGTGATAGGATGTAATTGTGATTTGCATGGAAACGTAGTTGGTCCGAGACCTTGCCATGTAAATTGTGATTTGCATAGAAATGTCGTTGGGCCGAGCCCTTGCTATGCAAATGTGATAGAATGTACTTGACATAAAGGATTGCATAGAAATGTAGTTGGGCCGAGCCCTTGCTATGCAACGGTAATGTGATGTACTCTATGAGTTGTCGTGAGTAGTAGTCACGGGGAATGGGAAATGGTGATTTCTAAATAAATATGGGCCTACGGGCCGACTACTTGACTTTTATATAAAGTAAGTATATTTTTAAATGGGGTAACTTGAGGTTGCAGTCATATCGTACTATCACCCTATTTGAGGGTCTTTTGTTTGAAATACTTGTTGTATATCCCTTAGATGTCATCCACACCAGTACTTTATAGCCCTATAGAGTACTGACCCCTTCGGGGGCGTCCCACCACCATTTCAGGTTGAGGCTAGAGCTTGCTTCTTGTGCTCGTTGATTGAGTGATTCCCCGGGGAGAAGACTTGGTTCGTGCTTCCCCCATTCTGATTTGAACACTAATAAATCTGTTCATGGATATTTTACTTTAGAGCCTGCGTGCTCATGTTTGCCCCGTGCGGTATTTGATTTCAACTATGTTTTCCGTTGCGTATTAAATTACTTATTATGTATGTTTATGGATGTTATATGTGTGAATGATATTCAAGACGCCTTGTATAATACGAATGTGTTGGACTGCGGTTGACTATTCGTATTGTACGGCGGGTTGTTGACGTGTCCGGGGAGGTCCGGGGCGTGACAATGTATGTCGGGTATGAGTTTATATGTAGGGCTTACTTCTCTGATCAATCCTGGATTTGTATTTAAGAGTTTTTAAAATAACTATGCAGTTTTTTGCATTATTAAAGTTACTCTAAATCTTTTTAGTTAACAATGGGTGATGACAATTGGTTGGGACAACCAAGGTATAGTGAAACTTATGTTAATGGAGTGAAAGATTTTATCAAAAATGTATTTTAAAGTTATTCCCCAAGAGATCAGTGTAGGTGTCTGTGTAAAAGATGCGACAATCGTAAGTGACTCATGATGTTTCACGAATGCAAGATTTCAATGCAACTGTTCACAAAACTATTAGAAGTGAAGAGTTTGATGATGGGCTAAATGAGATGTTGCACGCCACTTTTGCATATGAAACATAAAATAGTAGGTTGAACCGTTGAAGGCAGGGCCAAATGCAGATGCAATTTTATATATAAACTTCTTGATGAGGGAAAACAACCATTGTATGAAGGTTGTGAAAAGTGTTTCAGATTAAGTTTCACAGTTAGGCTTTTCCTTTTCAAGTGTACGCATGGAGTTATCGAAGTTGCATTTTCTGATCTTTTAGAAGTGACTATGGATGCTTTTCCCTTTGTTAATGTACCTAAATCTTTTAATGCTGCTAAGAGTGTAATTAAAGATTTAGGTCTAGGTTATGAGAAAATACATGCATGTCCTGATGGTTGCATGTTGTTTTAAGCTGACAATCAAAGTGAAGACATGTGAAAAACTTGTGGTGCATTGAGGTGGAAATTAACAGAAGGTGAATCTGTTAGCGGGGATGATCACACTAAAATAAGATGACTAAAGTACGTAGCTGCGGAAGTGATGAGGTATTTTCCTCTTAAACCAAGATTGCAACGAATGTATGTATATGTGCAAGGAGTTCTCTGAAAGTATGATATGACATGCAAGAGATCGAAAAGATGATGGGAAGTTAAGGCATCTAGCGGATGGTCAGGCTTGGAAGGTAATGGATGCTAGGTATCCACAGTTTTCACTTGAACCCCGCGATGTTCGATTTGGTTTAGCTTCTGATGGGTTTAATCCTTTTCAAACAATGAGCATATCTCATAGCACATGACCGTGTTGGGCATTAAGGAAAAAAATTTAATTCTTTCAACACTAATTCCTAGACCTAGTTCTTCTGGGAAGAATATTGATGTTTAGATGAAGCATTTAATCATTCTAATTTGTAAAGCACCTACCATACTACATTCTATAAATACTTTCTAAACTGTAAAGCACCTACCAAGATGCAATTAAGGAAATTAAAAAAGTGCTTTAAGAGATATTGAACAATGGTCTATTTTAATTTTAAATGTTTCAATTTGTGCCAGAACAATGGTTTTTGAATAATATTAAAAGCATCACAATCTTAGTGCAAAAGTGTTGCAATATCAAAGTATTATATTTGCATTAAAAAGTGTTGCCTTACTCTTTGAGGAATGATGTTGCCTTAGCTGGAATGGTTGCAACACTTTTTAATTTGTTGCCATAGACCCCAATGGCAACGGCTAAAATTTCAACACTTTTAAAAATGGAAATGTTTTGCCATTGATCCTAAAGCAACACATTAGAGGTGTAAATTAAAAAAATTTGTATCATTTGTATGAAATCCATAGATTTATGTAAAGGAAAAATTGATACTAATAATCCCTACCATTGGCGGTCCGCTCATAATAATTCCAACTATCGATTATTTCAGAATAATCCCAACTTTAGAGATCTTTCCGCCAATAATGGTCCGCTGTGACTGACTATAAATAAATTTCTATATATAGTTTCTAAAGTGGATGAGAATAGATATAGAAGGTAATCCCATAAATAATTCCAACTTTAATTTTTAAGCTTAAATTCAGTTAAAAATTCACTTGTTATAGCAGGTAGCATCCGGTCATGAATCATTATTGACAGACGGTCTATATAATTGGGATTATACAAAAATAATCAATAGTTGAGATTACTGTTAGCGAACCATCAATAGTTGGAATTATTATTTTCAATTTTTGATTATGTAAATCAATTGAATTCATTCCTAAAAGATCTATGAATTTAAAAGTCTATGAATTTTTAAAAAGTCATCGCAATATGACCTACATCAATTGAGTTGCTATTGTAGTTGCTACTGTTGTACACGAGGTTTAACACTATCACACTGGAGTACTTCCAGGTAGGGCTGGTTTCGGTTCGAGTCCCAAACCGATCTGACCAACCCGAGGACCGAACCAATTTTTCGGTTTCCCCAAAAATCAGAACCGGAACCAAACCAATGAAGGATCAGGAACCGATTAATCGGGGCCCAAATTTTCAGGTGGGTTTATCGGAAACCAATAAAAAACCGTCTTTTTAAAAAAATAAATAAATATTGAACTGATTTTAACAAAACTAAGCCCAAAACAAGCTTAAGATCATTATTCATTAGATCATCCAAGCCCATCAATTGAAGCTTACCCGTTAGTTAAAATAGCTGGAAGATGTCCTTATATAAAACATTTTGGAAGAGTTAGCCGTCACTTTTCCGGTGTGGGACAAAGTGGCGTTGCAAAGAAAACTGAATGTAAAAATTAAAACTTCATCCAAGAATAGATCTCGCGACCTCTACAAGTGGCATCTCTCTACGCGACCAACTCACCAACACGTTCCACTCGTTGTAATTGGGCCCGCAATGCTAATATAACTGTGATTCTTCTAGTTATTATTGCTGATAATAATAATAAAAATATATTAACAATCATTATTATAAAAAATTATCGGTTCGGTTCGGTTTAAACCAATTTCTTAGGAATATAAACCGAGTCCGAACCGTTTTTTATTGGGTCCCAACGGGTCCCAATTTTCAATCGGTTCGGTTTTTTTCAAAGCGGTTCTGTTGTCGGTTTTTCGGTCTGAAATGCCAGCCCTACTTCCTGGTAGATAATGCGATCGTTATGTTATTTAATAAAATTAAATTGCATTGTTGTGATTTGTTTGGAAAGGATATAAAAATATATATCATCTTCAATACACTTATAAATATAAAGATGAATTTGAGAGTGATGAAAAATAAAAATAAATACTTCGTATTTGAATTAGACATTAAATTTCATACGGAGTATTTCTTTTCATAAAGTAGAGTTTACACTAATCTTTAATAGAAAAGATGATAGCTTCACTCGAGAGCCCATATATACTCTATCATAAGATATGAAATACTCATTTCATCTCAAATTGATTTACAAAGTCGATCTTTTCTGGTGAATCAATGTGAAAGTTAAATTCTCCATTTGATAATTAGTTCATTTTCTAATAACTAAAATATGCATATTCAAAAATTATATTAAAATCTTTTCAAAGTTGCAAACTCAAATTAGATTATAATTAAAAGTTGACATCTTAATTAAGTTAATAAAATGAATATGTTTAATTACTTTAAAAACAATCAAAAATTCAATTTTGTACATCAATTTGAGACAAAGTTAATATAAAATACTACGTATGATACAAGTGGCGGGCGGAAGTGTGAGTAGAAGAAGATGGCGGAAGGGGGTGAAGCTGTGCGTGAAGGTTGCGGCCTTGCAGAAACAGAGGGTGGAAGAGAAATGTGGTAGAGATGGAAAGAGAGAGAAAAAAAAGAATTGGGAAAAATGAAAATTGCCATGTAGGATAACACATAACTGGTTAATATGCTCCCTTTTCGGGTAAAGAAGAGGATCGGATTTGATTATTTTTTTGTTGTTCATGGGTTTGATTGGATGTTCTTCTAGTTTAGGGTTTCAATTCACTTTTTTGAAACAATAGGAGGCTTATTTGATAGATTTGGGAAAAACTGTTAAATAGGTTCTCGAACTTTCATAACAAGATCAATTAAGTCCTTATATAAGAGGTTCTGTCCGACTGTCGAGATTTGGGGTTGTACCCGGTGGAATTTTTTGATGGAAACTTTTGACCATCTTATTCATCAAGTCTAGTTTACTCATACCAAATTTCAGCTAAAACTTCAATCGGGAACACATTCAAATTAATTCCTGAAGATAACTGTGCAGTTAAATTCGCAGTTATCTTCAAGAATTAATTTGAATGTGTTCTCGATCGAAGTTTTAGCTGAAATTTGGTATGAATAAACTAGACTTGATGAATAAGATGATCAAAAACTTTCATAAAAAAATTCCACCGGGAACCACCCGAAATCGCGACGGCCGAACAAAGCCTCCTATATAAGGACTTATTTGACCTTTTTATGAAAGTTCGAGAACCTATTTTACAGTTTTCCTGATAGTTTTCTCTTCATTATTTTTTTAATTGTTTCTAACTATTTTTATATGGTTGTGTAGTTGACCTTTATGATATTTAGACTTATAGATGTTACTTTACATAGTTTTTGTTAAAACTTATTTTTTCATAAAATTGATAAATATCATTAGTATGAAATCCATAGATTTATGTAAATCAATTGAAATCATTCATTAAAAAAATCTATGAATTTAAAAGTTTATGATTTTTTTAAAATGTCATCGCAATCCGTCCTACATTGAAAGCATGGTATACCAAGGTCACCATACACTCTCTCATATGAGTAACTACTATAGTGTACTCATGACTCATGAGTCATGAGTGTGGTGTGCGTCAACACGAGGTTTGACACTGTCACACTGGAGTACTTCCTGGCAGATAATGCGATCGTTACGTTATTTAATAAAATTAAATTGTATTGTTGTGATTTGTTTGGAAAGAATATAAAAAAATATGTAATCTTCAAATCAGTTATAGATATAAAGATAAATTTGAGAGTGATGAAAATAGAAATAAAATATTCAAATTAGAAGTTACATTTCATATTTCTTTTCATAGAGAGTACACCAATCTTTAATAGAAAATATGATAGCTTCACTTGAGAGTATACTCGATCATAAGATATAAAATACTCCTTTCGTCTCAAATTCATTTACAAAGTCGACCTTTTCTGATGAATCAATGTGAAAGTTAAATCCTCCATTTGATAATTAGTTCATTTTTTAATAATTAAAATTTACATATTCAAAAACTACATTAAGGATGGATGTGAGGAAACCCTTAAGGAAGAGCTCTACCCTTTCGAGAGGAGGTGTGGGTCACTGGGTGGACTTAAATGTGAACAGTTACCTAATTTCTGTTTCATTTATGGGGTGATTGGACACTCTGAGAAGTTTTGTCCCTTGAAATATGAGGAGGGTGTAGCTTTGGAAAAAACTTTTGGGGTTGAACTTCGAGTAGGAGGGGGGGGGGAGACTAGTCCCACAAGGGGCAATAAGTGGCTGGTAGAAAGACATGTGGGTTCAAGGCAACAGAGGAGGAGTTTTCAAGAGCGTGAAGGCACCAAGGGACAAGGAAGAAGAAATGGGACAGAGCATAGGGGTACCAAAGAAGAAGGCACTCGAAGTGCAGGGGAAGTATCAGTTGATTAGAAACGCAGAAGGATATGGGAGGAACATGCAGAAGAGGACACATCAGGAGAGAAGATGGCTCTGGATAAAGCAAAAAACGGGGAGGCGGCGGGTCCGAGTTCTTAGACCCGCCGGTCCTAAGAGTGTCGTTGTGGCTGAAGAAGTCAAACTTTTGTTTTAACTTTATTGCTGTTTTTCATTTTAATTTTCACGCTGAGACTGTCGTTTCTGGTTTTTATTTTGTTTGGTTCTGTAAGACTTTTGCATTAGGAATGAGTAATGAGAGTTCTGCGGTAACCGTCATTGGCTCATTTATGCCCATTTTAGGATCAATGAGTTATATTGTTTTGTCAAAGGTGATTAACTCAGAGTCTGGCCTAAGGGCGGATAATTAATTACTTGTGGTACTTTTATTATTTTAACCCCTATCTAAATGCTATAATTTTAATCTAAGTCCTTTCTTCTAAAAAAAAGTTTATGAATTTTTTAAAATGTCATCGCAATCCGACCTACATTAAAAGCATGGTATACCAAGGTCATCATAGACTCTCTCAAATGATTTACTACTGTAGTGTACTCATGAGTCACGAGTGTGGTGTGCGTCAACACGAGGTTTGACACTGTCACATTGGAGTACTTCCTGGCAGATAATGTGATCGTTACGTTATTTAGTAAAATTAAATTGTATTGTTGTGATTTGTTTGGAAAGAATATAAAAAATATATAATCTTCAATTCACTTATAGATATAAAGATAAATTTGAGAGTGATGAAAAATAGAAATAAAAATATTCGAATTAGAAGTTAAATTTCATATTTCCATAACGTTTACACCAATCTTTAATAGAAAAGATGATAGCTTCACTTGAGAGCCCATATATACTCTATCGTAAGATACATAGTATAAAATACTCCTTTCGTCTCAAATTTATTTACAAAGTCGACCTTTCTGGTGAATCAATGAGAAAGTAAAACCTCCGTATTGATAATTAGTTCAATTTTTAATTTTTTAAATTTATATATAAATTTTTGAAAGTTGCACACTCAAATTAGATTGTAATTAAAATTCACATCTTAATTAAGTTAATACAATGAATCTAATAAAAAATGTCAATTTTACACATCAATTTGGAATGAAGTTAATTAATACTCCGTAAGAAGTAGGGTATGTTTGGCACCACTAGTTGAAAAGATATTATTATAAACTTTTTAGTAACTGTTAGCTTTTAGTGACTGAAAATATTTTAAAAATAAAAGATGGCAGCTGTTTGGTGAAAAACTTACTGTTTTATTTAGTTCTGTTTGGTATACAAGCTGTTAGGACTAATTAAAATAAAAGTCACGGACTTTTCTCGGATGCTACTCTCTGTAGCATCTCAAAAAAGATCTTTTAATTTTCGAAAAGCTTTTAAAAATTGTCATGCCAAACATACTACAAAAATCTTTTAAATACTTTTTAAACAGTACAAAAGCTAGAAGGCAGAGACTTATATCTGCTAAACATTCATTTATACGTTACATATGACTAGGTGAACATCGAAGATACAATGGGTAGTGACCTAGTAGGTAACCCGGTACTCCACACGTTAATGGTGCGGGATGCCAAACAAAAAGCAGACCCTTCTGCAGTACGGAATGTTTAATTTCTGCATGGCATATTTGCCATTTTCATACAACCAAATTCTTCTTCATCTGCAAGACTGCAGCTACCCAAAGTTGCATCATAGACCTCTCCTCCACTTCTATAAACTTATTAATGTATTAAAAGAACCGCCCCGAAAAGAATCAAAAAATTGACCCCTTTGCACATTTTCTTTGATAATCTCCTCTGCGGCAGGAGGCAGCTAAAGCGACACTCTATTCTCACAAGCTTCGCAGTAATGGCTCCCCGAGGAAGACCCAGAAAAGTTCGCTCTTTTCCCCCCCATTTCCTTCAGAACTTACTTTTTATGTTTTTCACGAGGTTTCTTAGCGTCTCCAATGCTTTGTCTTCTTTTTTTCGAGACAGAGGTCAACAAGAATGTACGCAGCGATTGATGCGATGCGGAATCTGGGTTTCGATGAGGAAGTCGTTGTCCAAACGGTGAAACAACTTCTCGATGTAAGTCTTTACAAGTCTTCCTTGAAAATTTGTTTGAAATCGTTTTATAAAAGGCTTCCCTCCCCCACCTATTGTGTTGAAATTTAGTAAAGAAGTGCAATTTTTGAGTTTAAGAAGGGTTTTGGTATAAATGTGATGCTTTTATTATTACTGATAGATCTATGGTGGAGAAGATGGTTGGCCATTTATTGAGGAGTATGGTTACAAGGAGCTCATAGATGCAATTCTTCGTGATTCAGAGACACCTAGAGAAGGAAACTTGGAGAAGGTATTCATGTATCTTAGCTTCTTGCCTTATGTAGATATTCTAATGGAAGCGTTATCCTGTTCATTGTTAGTCAAATGTATGTTCTCTGTCTTTAGCACCTGTTTATCTTTTCAGCTCCAAAATTTGGTTCTATGGGATTAATTTCAAGGAAGGGAAGATTGGATTGTGGTTTTTAGATGTGGGATGATCTGAGTTTGCTAAAACAAATTATGTGGGATGATCTAATGCTGCCAAGCACTTCATTTTTACTTAACTTTGTAGAAACAATGTTTTCCGTCCCACAAAATTTGACCACATTGACCTTTTATGGTCAATGCTAATAAGTTTTGGACAATGATTTGAGTTACCATTTTTTTGTTTTTTAACAAAGAACGTTTTCATATAACTTTCATATTTTAAATAATTTAGACTTAAAAGTACCGTTGATCAAATTTGATCATGATTGACCAAGAAACGTTATGGGGAAATGGGCACAGTTGAAAGTAATAGTTAAGTTTAGGATCTAAACGCAATCATTTGAAGAACGTGCACTGAATTGAAAAAGGGTGAAACAATAGGGGCCAAAAACATATTATTCATAATATTTCTTTAAAAAAGAGAATGTATTTTTTGGGGGAAATTTGTAGGTTGCCAAGCAACCCTAACATCTCGGTGGGGGGACACTGAGAGTAAGGGTAAAGTTAAGGTTTGAATGGCAATGCTTTAGAGAATGAGTGAGGAATGATAAGGGGACAAAAAATTTGGGGCTAAAAACAAATTTAACATTTATATATATACCCATCATATTCAGAATGAATCTTTGCAAAGTGAAGCACCTAATGCAAGGGCTGAAGATGTGGCAGGATCATCATCAACCACTGCTCCAGAAAGGGTATGCTCAGAAGTTGGTGATTTTGCACCAGAAGGAGAGAACATCAGCATTGTCAAATCACCATCTTCAAGTACTTGCACTAATAATGTGAACGCTGGTAATCTTCATCAGTGTGTGTGTATATATATTCTTACTTATTTGCTGAATATACTTATACACTAGGAACATTAATTCGCAACAGAAAAATGTGATTTTAAGTCAAATTTGATAGCTTAATAATGTCTTTCCCGAATTTATTAGCTGCCATTTAACATGTCCTCAAATCATGCAATGGATTTGTTTCAGTTGTTTTATTTTTTCTTATAATAAATGCTTCAAGAATTGGCTTATACCGATTTTCTCTCTTCCACACTGTAAAGTGCAAGTGATCTTTATGTAATATTTGAACCTAATTTGATGTCATGTCTGTTGGTCAGCATTTTGTGTCATTAACACCTTAAGTTTGGTGCCAACAAGTTTAAGAATCCGTTTGGCGAAGTATAGTAAGCTAAATAAGCAAAAACTTGCTTATATTTTACTTATGCTGCTGATTGTAAAGCATACTAAACCAATCATGGCTACCAAATAGATTCTAAGAATGTATCAACAGATTTGGGAAGTTGTGCATAACGAAACAAGTGAATAAACTTTTAACTTGTTTATCCAACCAAGGTTTGTTTGAAAATCCGTACTTGAATTTGAAAATTATGAGCCACTCGGCACTCTCTGGGAAGCATGCACATACGATGGGTCATGGGTTACACTAAAAAATTTGGCAACCATTTTAGTTCATGTTTCCTTCAACAACTATTGAGTATGTTTTTGCAGGACATATGCCCCCCCTTGTTAGTGAGGATGAAATTGGTTTAAAAGAAACTGGGGAGCACCACAGTGACCAATCAACCTTGATTCTTAAGGAGGGGTCTAAAGATAACTCCATTTCAAGTGACCAAACAACCATAAACCTCATGGCCAAGATATCTGCTGTCCCGGCCCCACTTGAGCCTCCTTTCAAGATTCAGGAGAATCCAGTTTGTGAGAAGAATCTGCAGCGCGCTGCAACTGCTGAATGTCTTCTGCCTTCAGGTTCTTTGCAGGCCCCACATGCTAAAAGCCACATGCCTACACATTCTTCGCGGGCCCCGCATACTAAAAGCCCCATGACTACGCATTCTTCGCGGGCCCCGCCTGTTGAATGTCTTGTGTCAACACCTTTTTCGTGGGTCCCACCTGTTGAATGCCATGTGTCTACGTCTTCCTCGCGGGCCCCGCCTGTTGAATGCCTTGGGTCTGCGTCTTCTTCGCGGGCCCCGCCTGTTGAATGCCTTGGGTCTGCGTCTTCTTCGCGGGCCTCGCCTGTTGAAGGCCTTGTGTCCGCGTCTTCTTCGCGGGCCCTGCCTGTTGAATGCCGTGTGTCTGTATCTTCTTCGCAGGCCTCACCTGGTGAACGCCTTGTGCCTGCATCTTCTTCTCAGGCCCCGCCTGGTGAACGCCTTTTTTCTGCATCTTCTTCGAGGGCCCCGCCTGTTGAACCCCTTGTGTCTGCACCTTTGCAGGCCCCACCTGTTCATCCCCCAAAAGTTTCTCCACAGCCTGTTGCTTCGCATCCGCCAAGGAGACGCTTCCCATGTTATGGTTGGATCGATAGTGATGACGAGGATGAACCTGAACTCGTGTATTTGCCACGAGTGGGGCCCGCAGATTGTCCGACACAGTTTGGCAAGCATGGAACGAACAATGTGGGGGTTAAACGCCAATCAAGGTGGGATCAAAAACCTGAAAATGTCTAATCTCTAAACACAGTTTCTTGACCCTCTTCTATAAAGCTTTTAACTCTATGAACACTAACTAATGTAAATAAGGTACTACTTCAAGGTTGAAAAGCTTTGATAGGCTGATAGCTGTTTACTCAGATGATTGTGGGAAGATGATATGCATATATATTCCTTTATTAGGACTGCTGCTCTTTACCAGTTAGACCTGCTTCTTTTTCTGTGCTCTCTTCAACTTTATTCGCAGCAAAGCTTGAATGCTGGAACAGTGTCCGTACCATCTGCATACATGGGCGGATCAGGGGTAAAAAGAAAAACTTGCCCACTTTTTTTGGAGGTCTACCATCTAAGCGGATACAGGGTTCAACCCAGGAGCAAAAAATTTCAAATATATAACACGGAGTATAACTTTAATCACATACAAAAGTCAAGTACAAAAAAAAATATTACTAGTACAACTTAAAAGTGTTTTTTTTAACTTAGAAGTGTTTTACAAAAATAAAAGTTTATATCTAAGTCAAACTGAAAAAACACTCTATAAAAAAGTTAGACTATAATAAAAAGGTCTCCGCATCTCACATATGTATTAGAAATGAGAGGGCAAATCATGTCGGTTTGATGAGAACTACTGTCAAGTCCAGACCATTTGGGAGCCATCCTGGTGAATTATTTATGACAGTTTTTTAGCATGTTCTTCCTAAAGTGTAGTTCATTCATACCAAATTTTAGCTAAAAATTTGATCGGGAAGAAGGTTAAATAAATTCTTTACAAAAATTGTGCTATATATATATATATATATATATATATATATATAGGGGTTAGTTCATGTGAGAACACCCTCTTAGGAGAGTAAAAAAGAATAAAACTTCACCATAGATTTATTTGATCTGATGGCCACGGTTGGAGTGGAATTAAAACTTCCATCCACTTATTACGGCATAGTGGGTGAATTTTAAAAGGAAATGCTTCACTGTAATAAATACGTAAGGGCTAAAGGGTAATACTGCATGGGATTTATTTGTTACGTTCATCCGGATTATTTAGTTGTTTCCATATTGATTACAATCTCAATGTTGGAGAATAAGATAAGTGCATTAATGACCTAAAATATTGAAAATAATACATGAAAGTGCAATGTATTGATTACTACGTACAAAAATTTATTTATTTATAATATGTAATGTGCATAACATATAATACATATGTGCAGACTTAATAGTGCATGTGAAAATAGATATATTGCAACGAATAATTTGAAAAGTGATAATACTATTGAATAATGTGCACAAGAGATTTGTTTTATACTGTGTGCATTTGATTTAGTAGATATGTGCACATTAGATTAATATATTAATGAACCTCAATTGTTTACGTTCTTAAGTGCACTTTTATACGAGTCAATATATATTGCACTTTTTATCTCATTAACATGCATTGTCTATTCATTAATATATATCTTTTTCATGCATTTGTGCACTTCTATACTTTAAATCTTATACTTATTGAAACACTTTAATTGAATTCTTATGCACTTTTAACATGTATATGTGCAACTTGTATGGTTAATCTCGTTTAATATTTTTTATTTTAGTATTTGTGCACATTTTAATAAATTAAGTTGCACTTTTGTAACTATCACTTTTTATCTCATTAAGATGCACTTTTAATACATTAACTTACTCATTATTAGTGCAATTTCGTAAATTTTATCTTGAAATAAAATTGAAAATGAAGAGCAGGTTATCAACTAACAACCAATAAGTGCACTTTAAATCTATAAAAAGAAGTGCACTATTGCATCTCGATCAATTTCTAAAATTCTAATTGATTTATTTTTACAAAATAAAATGCAAGTTTTCCACTTCTCTATGGTGATGGTTCCATCCTTTGGATCCCACTATAAAGAATACACGTATATGTAGAGATTGAATCATTATACCTATAAATACATTAAAAAGCTATACAAAACTAGTCAAATCGCACCTAATAGGAAACAAAAAACAAATTAAAATAAAATTAAGTGTCATACATAAACTTCAATAACGGTGAATGGAAAGTTGTAATTTCTGATGTCCATTGAACAATTGAAGTAAAAAAGAAATAATTTATGAAGATAACGAACCAAACGTGTGCAAAAGAGAAATTGAAAATAAAATAAATGGAGTCATGTAAAATGGTAAAGATGAGAGAGTCAGAGAGAGAAGTATGGGTGACCGTTTTGGAAAGAAACGGACTGCATTAAGTATTAGGAGAAATCACCTAATTGCCCTCTACGAAAATTTATTAGAAATTAAAATAGATGCTTCATCCAATGGCTCACATCTACTCTTTTTTACTCTCCTAAGATTAAGTTCTCACATGAACCTAAATCTATATATATATATATATATATATATATAGTGAGAACCCCTCTTAAAATGAGAACCCCGAGAACCGGTGGTATTTTTGGCTGAAATTTTTTGTGTATGTTCCTCATCAAGTCTAGTTCATCCACACCAAATTTGAGCCAATTCAATTTATGTATAAACAACACAATTTGTTTCAAAAATTCATTTGATTGCATTCTCGATTGAATTTTAAGTTGAAATTTGGCGGGCCTGAACACATTTTATTTTTTCAGTAGACTTGATGATGAATATGGCAAAAAAATATAATAAAAAAATTCCATCGGGAAGAGCCCCAAATGCCCACGGCCAGACGGTGAGTCCTGTCAGGCCGGCCTGACACCAATAGTGCAAATGAGCCGAGCCAAGCCCGAATCTATGTAGGCTCGAGCTCGAAATATATTGTATTGGCTCGAGCTCGGTTTGAACGAGCTTACAAAATCGGGGCTTGTGCTCGACTCGCAAGTATTTAGATGGCTCAATTGGCTCAATAATTTTGGTTCGTCAACTCAAAAGTTACAAGTTTGATTAGCTCGAAAGTTCGGGTTCGAACTCGAGCTCAAGTATGAAACAATCTTTGAATATTTGTGCTCAACATTTAGAAATTGCAATTTACATGCCCATCAACTAAAAGTAGAGTAAATGTTGTTCAAAACAAAATAAAAAATGGTGAAATTATGAAAATTAAATTAAAACTAGAGTTATGACAACGAAAAATAAACAAAAAATAATCTAAACTCCAAGTCTCCACCCAATTATACTTCTAATTTAAATCAAAAGTAATCAAACCATGAAGAAATATTGGATGAAACTTTGATTATTTTTTTTAAATTACTTTATAATTAATAAAAACTCCCTTAGTCCTCATAGACATTTACCAATCGGTGTTATATAGTAATATATATATATATATATATATATATATATATATATATATATATATATATATATATTATCAATATACTATAGTTACCAATATATATTATATATTAATTTATATTGTGTATTAATATATTGTATATATTAATATAAATATACACACATATAAAACTAGGCTCGCGAGCGGCTCAATAGATCATATATGTTTTGAAAACTTTGAGGATTTTGTTATTGAATATATTAAAAACGTGTCATATAAATAAAAAAACATCAATTAATTCTAACATGGTAATAATTGGTATATAATTTCATAATTAATTACTATAAAGTATAATATAATATTCTTATATCTTACCTTTTCACGGTACTATATCATATTATTTATGTTTAGAGCTATTCAATTTAATCAGAGTAATGTCCGGCAAACATTGGCAATATAGATAAATTTAGAGATAAATTCTCAAATAGGAGTAAAACATGGTACAAAATGTAAACAAAGGAGTAGGTTTACAAAATTCTCAAAATTTTGCAATTCCTATTGTTTGATTAATTGCTAATACTCCCAAGTCCAAACACTTTTGATATTCCTTTTTATTGAGATTTCTATTTTAGTGTATATGATTTTTTAATAGATAAATTGTGATATCGCTTGTCTAAATGACTTAAGAGGTGTTTACTTTGTTGCTAAAGTGACATTTAAGTTAGTAAGATAGGTGAGGTAAACACACAAATTGCTTAAAAACTGTTTACTAATCGAAAGAGGTGTAATATTGATATTACAATATTAACATTCAGAAAGAGGTTAAAACAATATAAGAATCATAGGCAACCGTCAAGTTCAGAAAGAGGTTAAAACAATATGAGGACCATAGACAACCGTCAATAAAGAGGTCATAACATTGATTAACGTTTGTGTTATCCATATTAGTTCAGTAACTAGTCTCTACTCTCTACTCTCTACTCTCTAGTACTACACCATTTTTTTTGGAAGAGGGGGCCTTACATTGATATAAAAGTATTAACATTCATAAAGAGGTTAAAACAATATAAGGATCATAGACAACTGTCAACCCTCGAACTAGACTTAGAGTCAATCACTTTCAGAGAAGCAATATAACTCGTTGATCCTATAAGGCTGCCCACAACCCGCTCCCGTCAATAAATCAAATTTACTAGCATTTTATATGTATTCACTAAGTCAATCAGTTTTTCTCTGCAACCCAGCACCGTCAATATATTCACTCTGCACAGTTTCTTTTAAATGAATGTATAAATCCTTACTTTTATTATCACACATCAATTATATGACACATTTTTTTACAAATATTTATTATTTAAAAAGGCAAACATTTCGATGTAAAAAAATAATTTTTTTCGTAGGTATTTTTTTGTAGTTTTCAAACAAAATATGTACTGCTATATATTATTATAAATTGTACTTGTTGAATATAAAGATGAATAAATTGAAACAAAACTTGATCAATTTAAATACTAACAATAAAATACAAAAAAAAACCATAATGTTGATTACGATAATATAAAGGAGAAACAAATCCCTAATGCATAACAATAAAAGGAAAACCACAAACATTAGTGGTATTATTGAAGCAAAAGTGCACGAAAACAACAAAAAACAAATACATAACCAACTACATGCCATTCCCGTGATGCGCCCACAAATGATCAATGAGGCCATTTTTTAGAGCGGGGTGCACCGAAGAGCTCCTAATGCGATTATGTCGCATCATGTAGTCATTTAGAGTGGGGGCATCATGATTAAGATCAAATTCAATGTGTGGACCAATATAGTTATAGTCATCTATAATCTTGAGCACTATAATCTTGAGTACCCGGATCATCATCAGTTTCTTCATACTCATCTTCCACAATCATGTTGTGTAGGATAATACATGTGAGCATGATATCACCTAAAGTCTGTGTCTCATACGATCGGGCGGCACCTCTTAAAATAGTGCATCTCGTTTGTAAAATGTCAAATGCTCTTTCGACATCATTACGATAGGCCTCCTGCTTAGCAGCAAAGAGTTGTTTCTTAGGGGTGTCCGGGTGGCTAATTGTTTTAACAAAAGTAGCCCATGTGGGATATATCCCTTCGGCTAAGTAATAACATTGATTGTACAAGTTATTGTTTACCGTATAGTGGACTTGAGGAGCAAAGCCATTCACAACTGCATTAAACACGGGGGAGCTTGCAAGCATGTTAAGGTCATTGTTAGAACCAGCTGTACCTAAAAACGCATGCCATATCCATGTATCATATGAAGCAACAACCTCATGCCCTATAGTTGGTTTGCGCTTGTACGCAGTAAACTGGCCTGCCCATGCCGTTGGACAATTTCTCCATTCCCAATGCATACAGTCAATGGAACCAATCATACCCGGAAATCCCTTCTTGGATGCCTTCTCTAGTAGGCGGTGGAGATCATCGGGATTGGGTGATCTTAGGTATGAAGAACCGTAAATCCCAATAATTGCCTTACAAATTTTTTTAAGACACGACAAAATTGTGGTCTCCCCCAAACGACAAAGTTGATCTAATGAATTAGCCGAGCAACCATTTGCAGGCATGAATATTGCACTTGTTAATTTTTGTTGAAGGGAAAGAGATACCTGGTTGAATGCATCTATCTTCGGTGCAAAGAAAGAATCGAAACACACCACATCGTTCATGATGCGGTCAAACAAACCAGGTAGCATTCGAAAACACCTACGGAATATATGAGCGTTTTAAGTTGGGTTGGGATTCCAGTAGTCATCCATCAAATGACGGTGGCCTTCTTCCCTCTCTCGATCAATGTACTCACGACCACCTGAGTTTGAACTGATAAGTGCTACCATCATAGCCATCCTCATGTGATGAGACTCGGCTTGACCGTTTTCATACTCGTCTAGTGCGTCTTCCATTGTAGGATAACAACTAATGAGAAAGGACTATATTTTAATGTATATAGAATAGGAGGACAATTGGGTGTTAGTACAATGTGAAATGAGACATGTATTTACTCTTACATGTAAAAGAAGTTGGTTAAGATATTTTACATATTATACTTATTTGATGTGAAATATCAAAACAAGTGGGTATGACATTTTTTCAAGTGGAAAAGATAGTACAAAGTTGATGTGAAATGAGTGAGCAAGTGGGTTTGACATTTTTTCAAAGTGGAGAAGATAGTACAAATTAAACTTGATGTGAAATGAGTGAGCAAGTGGAGCTTTATTCAACCATTAAAATTAAAGTACATAGTACAATTTCAAACTAATAAAATAAGCTACAACTTATTAAAATTAAAGTACGTAGTACGTAATTAAAAAGTGAAAAATTGAAAGACATAATTAAAAACAAGCAATTGAAATACAAGTCCGGAGATCCCCTAGTCAAATGTGGGGAAGTACTTCCGAAGTAGTCATCTCCTTCATCAGAACCGACACCATCGTTACTCGGGACATCTTGATCGTAACCCAAGATTGCATTTTGTTGCTCTCTTAGCCATATTTGCTTCCTCGGTGAGTACTAAGAGATGTCCATGGTTATGATCTCTATATTTTTCTGCTTTAGAGTCATTTAAACATTGCCTCTCGCCGCCTCATACCTCTCTGCTCTACTCTTCTCCATTAACTCACCTTGATTTACCAATTTCTCCATGAACTCAAACATTACGGGGTCCATTTTGGAAGTCTTGGTTTTGGCTATTTTCTTCCCCTTTTGTTTGTCACGCCCCTCGGGTCGACGTAGTGGACCACTTATGCCGTCCGAAATAGAGGAACCACTACTTCCCCCAACAAATGTGTCGGGAGTGAGTGAAGGCATGGGTGTAAAAGTCGGATTGGTATCGTATTGTTGATACCACTTCGGACATGTGTGAAGGATATGCCAAGCGTGATCAAACTTAAATGGTTTGTCATTATTGTCATTCCCACAAAAATTGTTTTTGCTTGTTGCGCCTGCAAATCACAACAATAATTAACAATGTTGATGAATCATTAACTACGTACATACTACTTAGGAAGTATATAATACTAATTACCACGTACATATTACTTAGGAACTATATAATACTAATATATTTATATACTAGTTTTGTGACGCGCGTTGCACGATTACCTTAATACCCAATAATTTTTCACTTGATGTAAACATTTGGTTTAATTCTTGGTTAGTGAAAAAATGATGGAGATTGTATATGGAATTACTTCTGGTAGTCTAGTAATTGACCAAAAATATATGTAGACATAAGAATATTAATTACCATATTAGAATGTGATTTTATACAAAAGAGATAATGGAGTTAGAATCATGGGCATAAGTGATGTTATAATACGTAGTAATAATAAAAAATGATAAAATACAAAAAATCATTTATGAGACAAATCCATGTATAATGACCCCTTGGTGTTATACTTATCCTTTTTTTTTTGCGAAACATGAAACTTATATTATTCACTGTTCCTGCAAGTATATCAAATTATGACAAACTGCAACAAAAATATTCTTAAGAATTTAGCAAATCGATAGCTGTTGTCGGGGGCATATCTATTAGGATCTGCAAGTTATGTCCTTGCAATCATATAGGATCTGCTCTAATGCCATACTGCCATTAAAATTAGATTGACTGGCTCGGTTGAAAATTACTTGTGAGATGACCAACTTCTCAATACACTACATAACCCCTAATTTGGCCGATTTTATTTCTACAAATTCATTAGTTGCTTATACACATTCCACTATGCATTAACTTTCCAGAGCGCTGAGATGAGGAATGTGAAAAAAAACATATCTTATACTGATGCAGAATGCTCTTTTTCCTCATGTTGATGGTATGGTATTTTACTCCATCTTCTTCAACTACCTCACTAATACATAAAGCATTGCATGGATATGAGTCATCCTCTAAAATTTTAAGAGCCATGTCTGGGTCACAACCAGGTTCATCCCGATGCCCCTGTTAAAAGTCCTCCTCATTTTAGCATCTTCAATTGACATGCCTCTTTAATCCATTTGAATACAGGAGAAACTACCATGGAATCATTATAAATAACAGCTCCCTAACTTTTAAGAAATATGCGAGATATATTATTGTAAAACCACCTCCTGTGATGTGAGCTATCCCTTTAACTCTATCTTTATTGATAATCTCGAGTACCAGCTCAACAAAAATGACAATTGGGGCCATTAAAGCTTCACCCTTTGTAGTAGAGCTGCCAGAAAGTTGGTCATTCAAAGAAAGGACACTTTGCTTGAGCACCTTCTGATAAGGAAAAATCCATTTGAATGAATTGCACTATATGGAAGACTAACGAGGACATTTTCATCAATAATATTTCTCCCATATATCAATAATTGCATCATATGTTCTCCCAATTAAACTCTACATACTCTTTTCATATAATTGGGTTAAGCGGCCATAAAAAACGGAAAGACTCCAACCTAGACAAATTGACAAACACGTTGTGTGCTGCATAACAGCAAAATGTTATTTGCATGATTAAACCAAGTTGATTTTAATTTTTTTAAACCAGAGCTCCAAAAGGTTGTTGCTATTTCTCTCATCTTACCTGCATCCTTTTTTTTTTTGAAAAGAAACAAGACCATCACATGAAAATCACCAAAGAAGAACTACACATGTTGATTTCTCCTAGCTTGTTTTGTGCCAGCTGAGAGGAGGAACTCTGGATGGATTGTTGGTGCGCTATTTTGTGCTTGTGCGAAGAAAGAGGGATAAACCGATGCTTCTGTTCACCGTAGAGGATTAACACCATTTGCTGCATCTAGGAGAAGAGAGAATTTGGCAGTTCTGATTTTCCTATGAAAGCTGAGCAAGCGCCGATCAAGAGAAGTCTGCGGCTATTTCTTCCAAGGAGTATACATCAGCGTTCGAAGCTTCAAAGGAGACCACCGTTATGTTGCTGTCGAGATAAGCGTCCAGGATAAAACGGAAAGACGAACTATTAACCAAGAGTACAAACGGTAGAGTCTAATGTACAACTCAATTAAGCAACAAGTTACACCAACATTTTTTTCATACCTAAATTGCCCTAACCTTGATTCACTATTATAAGATTGTATGTATTGTAGATAGTATCTAAATTTTAGTGTTATACTTACATAGAATATACTATAGTGTAGAATAAGATTCTAGTGTTATATTTACGTAGAATAATGCTAATATATTTATAAACTATAGTAATATACATAGAATACTCTAGTAATATTCTAATTTAGAATACGTACTCTAGTAATATACTCTAGTAACATCTAATCTAAAATATTATAAACAACAATGAAGGTTTGGGTATTTTTGGTACATTAAATGTGTTGGTGTAACACAAAGCATTATCATCTTGTACATTATGCTCTTATCATTATACATATGGTATTGCTCTTATTTTACTCCGTTACCTCCGTTAATATCCAAGTGTACATTGTGCTTAGTCGTCTCTTCCCTGACTTGACATTGTTCATTCATTCTCAGAGTTTTTTAATTTAATTTTTCCCATTTCATTTAATTTCATTTAATTTGGAATTTTAAATGTGTGGTGCCTTTTCAGGCAAAAAAAAAATGTGTGGTGCCCTTCATTATCGTTTGAGCTATCTCATTCCTACTACTCAAATTAATTTATAATCGTTCCAATTGGATTTTAGAATGAGAATTTTCCTTATAAGCTTTGGATCAGTTTTGCAAGAAAGTAGATCCGTAATGTGAAGCGTCAAATAGAAACGATATCTATTACGTGTACATTATGCTCTTATCATTATACATATGGTATTGCTCTTATTTTACTCCGTTACCTCCGTTAATATCCAAGTGTACATTGTGCTTAGTCGTCTCTTCCCTGACTTGACATTGTTCATTCATTCTCAGAGTTTTTTAATTTAATTTTTCCCATTTCATTTAATTTCATTTAATTTGGAATTTTAAATGTGTGGTGCCTTTTCAGGCAAAAAAAAATGTGTGGTGCCCTTCATTATCGTTTGAGCTATCTCATTCCTACTACTCAAATTAATTTATAATCGTTCCAATTGGATTTTAGAATGAGAATTTTCCTAATAAGCTTTGGATCAGTTTTGCAAGAAAGTAGATCCGTAATGTGAAGCGTCAAATAGAAACGATATCTATTACGTGTAAGAAAAACGATATCTATTACGGATTAAGGATCGTCGTTGTTGGTGTTGTTGTTAATTATTTGAATTTGTTTTGAATGGTATGTGCGATTTTCAATCCGGGATCTGAAAAAATGAAATGTATCGGTATAGGATACGAATGATGAAGAACTATCAACCAAGGACCTAACATTTTGTAGGTTTTGATTTATTTATTTATTTATTATTTATTCAATAACTAATTTTTGGTAATTTTTTTTTCACAAAAGTTTATTAGTTTAATAAAGCTAAATAATATTTTTAATTTTTTAAAATAACAAAAATTATAAAATTCATGACAACTAAGGTCCTAGATTGATAGATTTCAATCACTTTTTCTTTTAAAGCAATTTTCTGATCTGATCTGAATGCTTCTGATCTGATCTGAATCTTTCTGATCTGATCTGGTCTGAATGATTCTGATCTGATCTGATCTGAATCTTTCTGATCTGATCTGAATTTTTCTAATCTGATCTGATCTGAATAAAATAAGAATAAGCAATAAGTAATAAGAATAAGACGAATAGAACAGCACCTTAGTTCATTTATCTCTCATATTCACAAACCTCAAATACATAGTTTTTACTGTTCTAACTTTACACAAAATATCAAATATGGAATACGAAGTATACATTTTAGATATTTTTTGAAATATTAATTTCCCATTTTATATATCCGATTCTCATGCTTGTGTTTTGCTTTCATTTGAAATAGGCATAGGGTATATGCATTTTAGGTATATGCTTTCTTGTAAAAACACTTTTAAATATTTGATAAAATAGCATAGGAAAATATGTTGGGTGTATGGACCTGAAAGATAGAAGAATTATCGATCTGGACTTGAAAGATGAAATATATCGATATGAGACCCGAATGATGACAAACTATTAATTTAGGACCAGAATGATTGAAAACTATCAATTTAGGACTTAAGTTGTCATGAATTTTATTATTTTATTATTTTAAAAATTTATAAATATTATTTAGCTTTAATAAACTGATAAACTTTTGTGAAGAAATGTTAACATATCAATTGCTAAAAGTGATTATATCAAATTGATATACAAAATACATGCATATTTTTTTAATAAAAACATATTGGGCATTTTATTCAATCGCGCAACACGCGTGTTGAAAACTAGTTTTTATATATAAAGTATATAAACTTTCGTATACTACTAATTTTTTTTATATATAAACTGTATGTACATAGTAGTATTACATTTAGACTAATAAACAAATACGGAGTACTAGTTATATATTTTCATCGCATAGAATCGTAATATATTTACTATACATTATATATATATATATTTCAAATAATCATAAATAAATACTCATAATTATATACCGCATCTATCAGATTGCTTCCGCTTCTTAGGGAGTTGGGGTTGCATTTGCCTTTTGCAATGTGCCCTTCCACAAAGAACATTGTTGGTTGATAATTTTGAAGCGTGATTCAACGGCGTCCTGAGTCCGCAGTATCGTATTAGAGTTATGGCAAAAAAGCTGATGAACTCGTGACCAAAATGATTCTCCCGATTGGTTAATTCCGACTGCGCCATCTTGGGAAATAGCCACCCAAGAATTACATAATATCACATCCTCATTGTAAGTCCAATTAGCACCTCTTCTTTGTGTAGTCATGTTCTTAACTAGTAGTCAAGAATTTGCTAGAAAGTAAAGTACAAAAAAAGAGTGAGAACGATGATAAAAGTGTATTAGAAATGAAGGAAAACCTCATGTATATATAGAAATGTCGGCCAATGTGATAATAAATTAACCAATTTTTTTTCCGTTAGATCTAAATTTGAGCTGTTGGATTTACCTACAATATTTTATTTACACCCCAAGAAAACCTCACCATTTGATCTACCTAAAAAAGTTTTTTTTTTGAAATTTTAGCAAGCCAAATGCGCAAGCCTTTTAATTCATTGAAGACCAAGCCAGACAATGCCGAGAGTCCACTCCACGCAGGCCTTCAAACCGCACAAACCTGCTGCAGGAACCTGGCGCGTGGTTGACAGTTGGGACCCACGTCAGAGGTAGTTGATTCCTTTATCTAGTTGCTCCAGCTGCAGCGAGTCGATACCCCCACCCCAAAGAGTGACTTGCTCCCACTTTAGCCTTCCCAAATACATGGGTTGTTGTGTTTTTTTGGGTGAATAGATTAAATTTACCTTATTGATCCTTGGGTTGTGGGCAGCCTAATAGGCTTACATGAGTCAAAGACGGTTAAAACAGACCTCCTATCACAAATCATAATGCAAAAGTCTTACAATAATAAAAGTAACCAACTAAAAAATAAACAGTCTAATCTTGAAAAATAAATCGCAAGCACAAAGTAAAATTAAAAAGATTCTTCCAACCCCCCTAGACTCTCTCCACTCCAAGGCGGCGGTTCAGGAGGGGGACGTTCCAGCATTACTGTAGCTTCTTCCTCACCTTGCCTTTTATTCATCATGTTCTCTATCAAGCCTCCTTTGTCGCCACCTAACACAGATGACATCGAATGCAGATCTGTTCCAGCCTTTAGCCCCACGCTTCGTCCATGAATTTTGGCCACCGGAGATCAAACATGCATCTAATGTCCTTGCACAACCTTCGACCGCCAGAGACCAAATATAATCTCTCCTCCGTTTAAATTCGCCAAGCAAAAGAAGAAGAAAAACCGCACAATTGATGGCAAGAGAAAAGACCATGTACGCCTAAGCCCGCTTACGGTGGCTGCTCCTTGTTACAAACGATAGCGAAGAAAAAACTCTAGCAATGGAAACCCACCCTAGAGAGAGAAAGAGCCGATTTGTTGAAAGTACTTTTATTCTAGTACTACTCCATTAAATATCTCAATATTAATTTAGTTTTGAATTACATTAGTGCTTCATTTAATAATATCCCGTTGGTCTTATTAAGATAATAATAAGATTGTTCTATGTATTCTTTTTAATCAATCTTATTAAAATTTTCCATATCAAATACTCTCTTCGCCTCACATAAAGGTTTAAATTTCTTTTTGGGACGTCACACATACTGTCATATTTTCACTTTAGAAACAATCAACAATCTCAAATGATACATTAATTATTAAATATTAAAAATAATATATTTATAACATGACAATTATCAACACGAACACATTATATTAAATACCAATTATTTCTCAAAATATACTCGAACTACCTTATTTAATTATTGCCTAAATGAATGTGTCGTTAAAGGATGATCAGAACCTTGCAACAGGACATAGGTAGTACCATCTTCCGTTTCTTTTTAGTTGCAAGATGGATAATTTTATACTATTCATATTCTATATTTTGACTACACTTTATTTATTATTCTATTTGATTTTTTTAAAGTATTGTTGAACTCGTCTCATTATAAATCTTCATGATTTGATTTTCAAAGTTTTCTTATAATTAGAAAATTAAATATAACGACAATTAAAGTCGTCTGTTGACATGAAAAATGAAAATGTTATAACTAAAAAAATGAAAAAAATGATAAAATTTGTGAAGTCAGCATGACCTATCAACTGAAACCAACATATGAAATGGTGAAAAAGGACAATTGAGTACATCAACTTGTACAAAGTGGAGTAAAAAGTACACTATATTGCATTTGGCATTTATAAGTACACAAACTCGGTTATTTAGTGTTAATTGAATACACTTGTTTGATTAACACGTCAATATGCTGAGTTAACTAACAGATTCCAAAGTAATGGACCAAGTTTATGACACCGACCTTCATGAATTTGACCAAAAAGGAAAAATCGAACTTCGGAGGTCGATCTTCGTGGGGCGGCGGCCAGCAGAGGTGCATCGACCAAGGGAAAGTCGACCTGTAGGGATTGACGCTGAGTATGAGGAAGTCCATCAAGGAGTTGGCGTTGGCATCAATCTTAAGGAGTCGAATTATTAACATTTTGTTAGCAAACTCATCCATATTAACATGTTAACTAGCGTTTGCTCGCGCAAAGCACGAGAGTGTTTGCCCAATATTACCTACATCACATTTAACGATGGACATGAACAATAACATCACACACTTGAGCTTGTTGGAATAAGTGGCATTCACGAGCCTTGTGTGCAAAAGTTTGAGAAATATTGTGATTTTGTTCTTAATTCTTATTATTTGATGACTGAACAAAATGATCATCAATAGTCTATGTTGTTGACTTACAAAAACAACAATTTTTTAGCTGATTTATTCTTTTGATTGCAGGAGTACGTTTATTCATTTTAAAAGTGATCAATGTTTATTACTACATACTCCGTACTTTTTAGCCTGAAAAGCGTAGTTCTCGTAGCAGTTTCTATCCAAAATACCAATACTCGTTTTAAGAAGAAATAGGATCAACACAAATTTTATTAAAAAACTGACTCATTCACTCTTCGAAGAGATATTATACACAAAAAAAAAAGAATGGCTTAAGATAACCACTAGGAATATCTACTTACTACACAAATATTAGTAAAATGGCAGATCTAGATATTGGAACTACCTATATACAAACATTAATAGAATGCTAAGAAATTAAGGCAACCACTTCAACTTGGTCAACTAATTCTTTCTAAAAAAAATAATAATATGATAAAATTTTTTTGAAGAATAAAAGGTACGTACATGGTCCTCCTACGAATGGTGCCTAAGCACCATCAACTATTTTATTACTCTCTCTATTGAGACAGGCCAAGTAATTCTGCAACTCAATTGCATATAATCTCTTAGTCTTAAGAAAGTACATATTAGCAACAACAAGTTCTTGGCACATGACTCTTGGCCAATTCATCAAGTACTTTGTATGCAATTCAATTAAAATTTACACCCTAAACGTTTATTGTCTAGACTTTTGGTCACATATAAGTGTGAATATGCAGATGAACAGAATTGTTGCTAGAGTGCATTTTACATGGTATAATTACATCTATGTAAACATATTAAACAATGGTAGATAGAAGATGAACATAAAAAGTATGATTAGAATGGACACATTCATAGTGTATATATGTGATGCGCTGAAATTGACATTTGTAAATGTGTAAACGTTAGCCTCTACGAGACTACGAGTATGAAGTATATAACTTAGTTAAGGAATACTTCTTAGGCTTGTTGAAGTTCAAAGGTCCATTCCGTGGCATTAATTGAGTGAAGGATAGACTCAAGCTCTCAGAGAGATCGATTTTTTCCTTACGTTTATCAGGAAGTTTTTTTTTTTGAAAGAAGTTTATCAGGAAGTTGATGTGCGACTTTAGCTTACGGAAGTTAACGGGAGTTAAAACTTACGGCATACAAGGGTAAAGAAGCCAAATGAAAAAACAAGGTTCCACTATCTAATAACAATGTACAACAATTTATGCACAAAGTGTATTGACATAAATGAGGGGTACCAACCCTC
Source organism: Cuscuta epithymum (assembly GCA_945859915.1). NCBI lineage: Eukaryota > Viridiplantae > Streptophyta > Magnoliopsida > Solanales > Convolvulaceae > Cuscuta > Cuscuta epithymum. The sequence goes on from CAMAPF010001132.1 coordinate 105,551, forward strand.
ATTCATGATTATATTGTTGTTAGATTTAACGGGTTACTCAATTAACGCTAAAAAAAACTGAATTTGTGTAATTAAAAGGATCAAGATGCACTCTTTACTCCAATTAAGGGGGGTGTATTGTATTAGGATTTAGTGACAAAATTTTAAAAGTCCATGGATTTTAAAAGTTTAGGTGTATTCAATGTGGACTTTTAAAAGTCCACAAAAGTCTAGGTGTATTCAATGCGGACTTTTAAAAGTCTATAAAAGTCTAGGCGTATTCAAATTTCCGTTCATTCTTATTGACTTCTAAAATCATGGATTCTCGTGGACTTTTAACTCATTTTTAGTGCAAAAATTCTCTGCAATTGTCTCTTCTCCTCACCAAAGATTTCCGTGGACTTTTCTTATATTGGTTCTTCATCCCGTCCCACCCCATTCCTCCCCTCCCTCCTAGGGATGGACCGGGCCAGACCCGGTTTCTGTTCCGAGTCGGGCCCGGCCGGGCTTGGAATTTTTTGGGTAAGGCCCAGGACCAGCCCGAGAGTCTACTGGTATCGGGTCGGGTCAGTTCCGGGTTGGGCCGAGCTGGTTAATTTTTTTCGGTTTTCTTATATATTCCAACTCTCACCCCCCAAACCCCTCCAAAACACCCAGCCTACCTACCATAGCCCCCCCCCCCCCCTAAAAAATAAAAAATAAAAAGAAAACAAATAAGGCCCGAACCGGTCGGGCTGGTCCTCAAATATGCAGTTCCGGAACCGCCCCAATTAATCCCCCGGGTTGGGCCTAGGCCCGGTATCGATACCGATCCAACGGCCCGGGTCGGACCCGCACAGTGACGGGCCGGGACGGGTCCCTGGCCAGTCAGACCGGCCTCAGGCCAAGCCTACTCCCCCCCCCCCCCAACTCATCTACTCTTCTTTAGCCAAGCCACACCTTACTATTCAATCTTTCTTCTTTTTCTTCTTCAACCCAGCTCGCCCACACATCTCCTTCCATTCTTCTTCTTCTTCTTTAGCTTGCCGTCCCCAGTGCACCCCCCTCGATTCAGTAATCCTATATTGATTGGATTCTAGAAGTTTATAGAAGAACCGATATAAGAATCGATAGTATTACATCAATGCAATCCTGATACGTCAACAGTTAACCATTAAGAAAATAAATATTTTAACTATCACTTTCTTTCATCGTTAAATCGCTTAACACATAAAAATATAATTTCAAATTAATAAATATATAACCATAAATACATATACAAGTTTTTACAAGATAGAAGTTAAAAGAAAACAATCACTAAGTAGAAAAGCTCGATTGCATTTATGCTTGTACCACATGTAGCAATGAGTGTAACGCTTGTGTAACGATTAATGTTCTATATCATTAATAAAATGGCCAAAATTCTCGAGCATTCTTGAAACTTTGAGTTTTTTTAATAAAAATAAATTTGAATTCTTATGCTTCATTTTTTTTTGTAGAACTTTGTGTTGCTAAATGAATTACATTTTTTCATTTATTTATTTATTTATTTATTTATTTATTTATTTATTTATTTATTTATTTATTTATTTATTTATTTATTTATTTATTTATTTATTTATTTATTTATTTATTTATTTATTTATTTATTTATTTATTTATTTATTTATTTATTTATTTATTTATTTACTTATTTATTTCTTATCGTGCTCCGTATTATATAGAGGAAATCACTCACGTTAGGACTAAAACATAGCATTATTCTTAAAGTATGATTAAATGTTTGGTTTTTCTTAAATGGGAATAAATATTACATATTCACCCCTAATTTAATTAATTAATTAATATAATTAATTGTCCATAGTTCCCTTTCACAACCAAAGCCATTTTGTTGGTGACACGTCAGTCCGATGACGACAGCGGGGAACTCCGGTGATGGATGCGGACAGGTCACAGGCATATTGGTAGCGACAATCTAGGTGAAAATTTTGACGACCAGTAGCGGCGGTCCGCATTTAAAAGTCTATGGACTTTTTGAAAGTCAATAAACTTATCCACGGATTTAAAAGTCCATAGAATTCATTCATAAAAAAGTCTATGGATTTAAAACTCTATTGACTTTTTTAAAAGTCTATGGATTAAAAAAAGTCCACAACAATCCATATTGAATACACTCCTATAAGTTTATGTATTAAATCCACCCTTACCTCATGAAATGTGTGAATCGTGTGATATCACCAAACCTTACCATCGTTTGCCAGAAAAGATAAGATTTTTCGCTTGAACCTCCGATTCTCCCATAAAGAATTAAAGACCACTGATCTTCATTCAAATTCGTTGCAAATCTTTTGTGGCTATATACAAACCGTTCATTCGATGTTACCAAGTTTTAAATAGTTTTCTACCAGAACTCCAGAACATTTTCGCTATGAGTTTCCCGGCGGCTTCCCGCGGTATTACTGTTCCTTTATTACAGTGCAATTCTTGCTTCCATTCCCGCTTCCAGCCTCTGCTATCTTTATCGGCAGTTTCTCGTCGGAAATCCATCAATTTTCCGACGAAACGCTTGCTCAGGTTTTGCAGCACAACTTGAGCTTAATGAATGATCATTTAAAGAAGTGACTATTTCAATGCTATGATAGAATAAGGTTATTGAATGGAGTACAAGTCTGATTCTTTTCTAACATTTAGTTCTTGCCATTAGGATTGAGTTCAATTTGAAGCGAGGTGTAATTTTCAGACTCAGAGCAACAGAAACAGGACCTGATAGAAATGAAGACGAGGCATTTGCTTTCCCCTTATTTCCTTAGTTTCTTCGAGTAAACTATATTTTTCTTCACCATGTGAATTATCAGAAATTGGCCTCACCTTAATATTTATTTGTGTTTTAAAGGAAAAGAAGCTGAATGAAGAAGAAAACTGCTCGGGCTCAATTGACTCAGCTTCATCAGATAACTCTCAGTCAAGCTCTTCGCCTGATCAAGTGGGATTGTCATTTATGCAGTGTTTTCATTTAGTAATTTGTTAAGAAGGGTTGTCATGTAGTTGCTAATTTTTTGAATATTTTGGCAGGTAAATTAGTTATCCATTTGAATATTCGTATTGTTTGGGCTGTAAGTGTTTATTGGGGTATGTTTTCTGCTAGGATAATGGAATAAAGTTTGAGCTGCCTGAATCTAATGACAAAGTTAACAGCAATATTGTAGATATGAATTCCCAATTGGAAAATGAGGTATATTTTCTCTTGCGTGCTTCCGATATGGATTCAACCTGTTAGACATGACACTACTTTTAACTCTTATTTTGTTAAAAGTACACTGATGCTAATTTGCATTTTGCTTTCATAATTGGTGATATTTTATCTTAATTTTTTTATTGATTAAAATAGGTCTTCAATTGGAAAGCTATGAGTAAATGAAGTATTTGATATCTATTTTTCCAATGAAATGGTTTGCAAACCTTTGTGAGTGTGGTTTGCAAACCTGTGTGAGTGAAGTGGAGAGGCAAAGGTGGAAAGCGATAGGAAATGAAGTATGTCCTAGTTCTGCCTTTGTTAAACCTTAAGTGTTGCCTCATTGTAATACGAGCTTGTGAACACTCTAAGGGTACAAGTAATTGGGTGACAGAAAAGGCTACAGAAAGGGAAAAATGCTAAAGAAAGTTATTAAAAACAGACACAAATGAATACATTGAGCATCAACAAATATCTGGAAAACTTCAATGACTTTTTGCTTATCCTTTATCAGTTTATCCCCCCCACTTTCTTCATTCTTCCAAATTTATTCTGTCATTCTCTTCTCTCTCTAGTATTTTCAAGGTAGTTGGTGCAGACGCTGAAGGGTCAGCTAATTTCCAACAGACCCTAGATTTTCATGCTTCATGCCAATACATTTTACCAGTAATAATTTATAAAGAGACCAAAAACTTTGCAACATGGGTAATTGATTAACTATATGAAACTGAAATCTGGAGTTGTTTCATGATTGTGCTTTCCATTTTCAACTATGTCTCCGTACTTTATGTACTACTTATTTTGATGCAGGATTCCACTGAGAATCAAGTTGCAAGCGGATCTCTTCTGCCAGGTCTAATGGTGATAAGATGTTGCCCAATCAATTTTATTATTATATGTACTATTAGCATAACTATTGTGTACTGCTATTATTATCATACATCCCTTGGCATGTTTACAATTTGACTCTTTGCCTACCTATATTTTTTGCTACTCCATTACCAGCCGCAGCCACTTGACAAAGCTGTAAGGATTCCAAAGGAAATTGTCGATATTTTGAGAGAACAAGTGTTTGGTTTTGACACTTTTTTTGTGACAAGTCAGGAACCATATGAGGTGAGCACCACAAATGACATCACACATCCTTAGAGCTTCACTTGTACAGCTGACTACAAAACAATCATATGATACTTCGAATCCAATTACCGGTGCTTGGTGGAACTCTTAGGTCAATCACCAGTTCATCACCACCACCCGCTCCTTAATCCCAACTTGTTGGGGGTGTGTCATAAAATATGTAGTGTAAAAATGGATTCACCACCCAACGGAAGTGTTAAAATTAGGTAACATCATAAGGTTATGCCAAAAAAATAAAAAGAAGCAACAATTTGATAGCATGTTTTCCATGAAAGTGTAATTTGGTTGTCCTAACTTAGTAGGACATTTTAATGCCTAACTTCCGTTGTTGAATCTTATTACAAAGAATGGAAGGAATAATATATGGAGTTTCACCATCAATTTTTTTCCGGTCATCAACATCAACACCTTAATTGGGGCGCTCACCCAATATCAAATTTTAACTACGTTCCAATCCTTGACATGAATTTATGATGTCAATTGATAATCAAATTCTTTAAGACCATAAATTCTTTTTACATCAGGTGACCTTATCGAGTTATCGCAACCTTTCGAAGATAGAATAGTGAGTTGAAATTTCAAATCTGTCATCATTATAGATTACCCCCACATGTGTGGGCTATTTCCACTAGCTATGTTCAATCCTATCCCGCCACCTTATTGCGATATTGATATTGTAAATCAACTTTGATTCATTCACTCTTTATCTTAATTATTGACTAATTATGTTTCCTTCTAAATGTTCATTTTAGAACTTTTTCTTTGATATACTTCCAGGGTGGAGTTTTATTTAATGGGAATCTTCGTGGGCAGGCTGCTAAAAGTTACGAAAAAATATCAACAAGAATGAAGGTATTTGCCTCACTCTATTTTGTGCTGAGCCATTTTACACCTCATGTAATCAAACTAGAATAACTTGCAAGTTTTGTTGCAGGACAGATTTGGAGATGCGTATAAAGTATTTCTTCTAATAAATCCAAAGGATGATAAACCCATAGCAGTTGTAATCCCAAGAATAACCTTGCAACCTGATACAACGGGTAGTTATATGACATCCAACCTCAGGAATATATAGCTTTCTTTTTTCATAATTGCTATATATGGAATGCTTTGTTATTCAGCCAGTATTTTTTATTTTACCTTCAGCAGCTGTCCCAGAATGGTTTTCCGCAGGTGCTTTTGGAATTGTGACAATTTTTACCCTTCTTCTTCGTAATGTGCCTGCGTTGCAATCTAATTTGTTGTACGTCACCTTTTCAAACTTCAAATTCTAATTGTATTTCATATTCATATTCTGTATTCATGTTATAATTTTAGTAGTCAGTTAAGACTAGATTAAAATTTATATAGTGCAGACCAATTATATAATACCTTACCCTTATTCATTATTTATCATACCCACTTTAAGCTTTATGCTGCCTTCATTTCATCTTGGAGATACTACTTTTAGAACGATCAACTTCACGTTCAAGTTAAAAAATGTCAAAGTTCTTTGGGAAACAAGCACACTGCAATTAATGCCTGCACACACACAATTGTCGGCCTGTCCTATATACTCTATATTTTGAAAAATGCTAGGTGTACACTTTTTGGTGTACACCTTTTGTACACTCATCTGTCTCACGCACACAGAGTTGTCTGTTACTTTTTTTGCAGTTACATTGACGGTTATTTTTTGTGCAATTACATTGACTGTTACAGACAACTCTGTGTGTGTGAGACAGACGAGTGTACGAAAGGTGTACATCAAAAAGTGTACACCTAGCATGGCTCCTGTTTTTATTGTAATTTTTAGTTGCTAATATGTTAGTGCTCTATTTACATAGGTCCGTTTTTGACAACTACGACTTGTTAGTGAATGGCCTTCCTGGAGCACTAGTAACTGCACTCATCCTTGGTGTCCATGAAATTTCCCACAAACTAGTTGCACAAAAATCTGGAGTTAAGCTAGGCATACCGTATTTTGTTCCTAGCTGGCAGGTAAGGTATCTTGTTCCCAACTTCACAAGCAGTAAAGAATAAAAAATATCTAATTTAGCATTGCAATTTTTGGCATGCCATTGCTTTTACCCCGGTCCTATGTACAATGTACAACTTGTAAATTCTGATAAGGTACAACTCCTATAAGTCATGAGTCGTCCGTATATTTCTAAAATTATGTTTTGGTTGATTTAAATTTAATGAAAGTAACTCGTTAGGGACTCTTTTTTGCAAATAATATGAACTCAATACGGACACTTTTTGTGGGACAAAGAAGTGTTTTAATCAGGACTGGGGGGATATATCACAATGGATGTCAACTCTCTCTTCATTCCCCCAAAGTTGAGAATTTGGACAACTCTTTACCCAAAAGCCTTGCTACTAATGAGAGCTTATTTGGTGGCAGATAGGTTCATATGGTGCAATAACAAGGATATTAAACATAGTGCCTAAACGGGAAGATCTTTTGAAGGTTGCAGTGGCTGGACCTTTGGCTGGGTTCTCAATAGGATTTATTCTTTTGCTTTTGGGATTCATCTTACCACCTACTGATGGCATAGGTGTGGTTGTCGAGCCCACTGTGTTGCGCGAATCATTTATAGTCGGGGGCATAGGTTTGTAGCCACTAGCCAGTCTTGGACTCTTGTCTGCTTTCAATCTATAAAGATTCTTTGTTATGATGATGAAAAAAAACTTATCTTTTTAGCTAAGCTGCTTCTAGGAGATGCATTGAGGGAAGGCGTCCCCATATCCTTAAACCCGCTGGTGCTATGGTCTTGGGCTGGCCTTCTCATCAATGCCATTAATAGTATCCCAGCAGGAGAGCTAGACGGTGGAAGAATCTCTTTCTCCATATGGGGGAGAAAGGTAGGACTACTTTTCCCATAAATTTAAGTTGATTCATGCTTACCCACTAAAGACTATCCAAAACTAACTAAAATAATATTTCAATGTTTTTTGTATGCTAAAGAATTCGGGAAAATTGCTAATGTGGTCCACTTGTCCCTTTAAAAAGAACAATACCAAAATGCCATAGGATTTCATCACATGTTTCCTAATTTGGTGTATGTGAAATTGTGCTTAAATGTACATTAACTCACAAATCCATTTCAGTTGCTAATAAAAGAACAAAAAATTATTGTTATTGTGACATTTGTTATTCTTATGCGCCCCAATCCATTTCAGTTACTTATAAAAGAACAAGTTTTAAGCCGAAAATGCCTAGATTGAGGAACACATGGTGGAATCAACTGAATTGTTGAATTTTCGGTCTGACAGTACTAGATATTACTATGTACATTGTTCCCCAAATTGACTTTAGATGTGACACAGGCTTCCACACGCCTCAGTTCTATCTCCATTGGACTTCTTGGGATATCAGCATTATTCAGTGACGTGGCATTTTACTGGGCAGTTCTAATATTCATATTACAGAGAGGACCGGTTGCTCCACTGTCTGAAGAAATTTCAGATCCGGACAACAAATACGTAGCTCTTGGTATCGCAGTCATGCTAATGGGTCTTCTTGTATGCTTGCCATATCCTTTCCCTCTCAACAATAGTGATGCTACTTTTATGAGCTCCTTAGACATGCTGTAATATATAATAAAAATAATAATTGTAATAATACTGATAGTAAGAGCAACAACAACAATCTGCTGGGAACAGACAAAGCAGCACCCATTTTGTCCAAGAATTAGTTATGCTTGCGAATGCATTGAAAGTTTATAATTATTTTTTGTATATTTGTGATTTTGTTTCACTTGACACTTCTTTGTTCCCTGTTACCTAATGTCTGCATGGAAAAAGCTATTTGTACACTTTAGTTGTACACATTTGTTGTACAAACCCCCTAGTTGTCTGTGTACACAGGCAGCTCGTGAACGAACTGCCTGTGCACACCGGCAACTAGGCGTGTGTACGCAAAAAGTGTACAAATAATGTGTACACAAAGAGTATTTTTTTCTGGTTAGTCAATTAGACTTGTAGTTTTCGAAATGAAGTCCCCGCCCTCGTCTCTAGGTGGAGGGATGAGGGAGACATCTAGGAGAATAGACTGAGAAGTCGGGAACGCCAGGGGAGAAAAGGAAAACTTAAGGAGAATAAATCTGACCTTAACTTAAAGGAACTGCCAGTTCATGAGAGCGTGATGAAACAAATGAATAAAATTTTTAAAAATCGTTCTTGGGAGACTAAAATATGAATTGAAGATCCGATTCAAATTGAGCTTCAAAATAGAAAGCCCTAACTGAAATAGGCTAATTTCCCCCCTTAGAACCGTATATGAGACTTTCATCTCGTACAGCTCAACCAAAAATGTCCAAACACACGTTTAAGCTGATTGTGGAATTGTGAATTTCTTTTCCACTGCATGTTGTGTGCTTGAAAAAGAATAGATGAGGGTGTTAAAGTGCTTTGACCTGTCATTTTTAGTATGGAAAATTCTCGAAATAAGATTAAAAACATTTGAGAATTTTAAAACAGGATTGTCATGTTTTTATTTTGAATATTTTCTAAATATGAGTAATTACGGCGAAGTTTAAGAAATATTGGCTCCGTTTGTTTATTGGAGGTTTCACACAAATCCACTGCTTTTTGCAGCGTTTCACTTTGTAAAAATTTGGCGGATTGGCCAAATCCGTTGATATCCAAACAGGGGCATTGTCATGTTTAAGGTATGGTACTACCAAAACATGTACTCTCTCCGTCCCATAAAATAGTTCCCGCATTGACTTGAATCGGAGTTTAAGAAAGTGGGAATAACGTGAAAATGTATTGTTATGGTTGAGTAAGAAAAGGTAAATGAATGTGAGCTACATAAAACTTTCCTAAAGGGGAAATGAAAACTATTTTTTGGGACGACCCAAAAAGGAAATCAGGAACTATTTTGCGGGACGAAGAAAATAGTAATTACTCATATTTAGGCTATGACGGTCCTATTTTGAATCACACAATCATTTTTATGGGTTAAAATAAAATTTATTCACACAAATATGACTAATAATTACTACAATGTAGTGTTCTGTTAACTTATGTTTAAAATCGAACATAAGTTATTATGATTTCATTACTAATGTGGTTGATAGAGTATATGAGCTTAGGCCCCATGACCCGCATACTCACTCAGAAGGTCAAAGACACCAGAGAGGGACATCCACATGGCGCCCTTCGGCCAGGTGGGTCCCGCAATGGCCAAAGCCAGAATTGCTCAGAATGTTGCCTGGAGACGAAGTGGGTCCCCCATCGGCCGGGGTTTGCATCGGTCAGGGGACCGCATCGGCCAAAGGCACCAGATCGACCAGAGATTACCCTGGTCGAGAGAAGGACAGGAAAAACTGGTCGAGAGAAGGCTCCACCCCCCGGGAATCACACAGAGAGAGGAACCCCGCCAAGTATGAATGGCTGTTAGGGGTTAACTGACAGGGAGCGAGGCCTACGAACCGAAGGTATTGCACAACGAAGAGGTGCAAGGGGAAGCGGAGGCCCAACTCTACCGAAAGGATATGCACGGCAAAGCAGCCTTCGGGGGGAGATAGCAGCACGTCATCAGGACCTGGCTCCACCACCTGTGCCGACGGCCCGACCGGAAGTTGGGTTTTGAGGTATTCTGCCTCCCCGGCCTTCGTCTTCAACTCAAGTGCGGCCGTATTAAGGTAGGAGTGCCCTTCGGGAATTCCAACTGGCTGCCCCTCATCTACCGCAGCCTGTTTCTTCTTCAGGACAGCCTTCTGCTTCTTCCTCTTCTTCCCCGAAGCTACCCGAAGGGGCACGGCGTCAATCGGCCGGGAGCTGCTCGCTTCACCGGCATTCCGCAGTGGCAGAGCAGCAACGGTAACTCGTTGCCTCTCCTTCTCCTCCTCCTCTTCGGCTACCTGAAGTGCGAGGGCCATCTCCTCGTCCTCCGCGACCTGCTCAAAGTCTTCGGCTTCGGCTTCGGCCTCGGCATGAAGATTGTTTTGCATCTTCCTCGCCACCTCAGAGTCATTATTCGACAAGACCTCCTCACTCGATGACCCCGTGTTCGAGTAGCTGTCAGATTGTGCCGGGGCCTCCTCCGATATGTTTTGAGAGTCGCTTCCGGAAGACATGTTCTTAAAGGGGTTCTAGACGAAGGCTTGAAACACTAGATCTAAGGAATGGGAAGCAAAATGTACTAAGGAGATCAAGAGCAGGCGAGGAACTAACCTTAAAAGCTCGTTTTGATCGGAGGAAGGACTTTCTCTCTCTAGAAAATTTTCGCCAGAGCTTCGCTAACAATGGAACGCACAAGAGAAATGAGGTCTGGCCTAGGGGTATTTATAGGCAAGTGGGCCTCGAGAACTGGGCTTTGATTCAAAGCCCATCATTACGGGCCGCCGGTTCGACCAATGGATGGTTCCCGCCCACCTTCAACCAACGACAGCCGGCAACGTCAACCCCTCTTCCAACGGCTATATCACAACGGCTATATTTCGGAAACAATGGAGTGCCCTCGAATGATAGCCTCCGACTATCGCCCTCCGCAGCCCTCAGACAACGGATTCCACCAAACGCCTTCGAGCTTGCGGCAGCGTAAGCCCCCGGCTTGTCAATATTGTCACCCCTCGGGTTTGCATCAACACATCATAACTCCTTCAGCCCGAACTTGCCTTCGGCCTAAAGGAGTGGGGGACTGGGGTATACCCCTCAGGAATCATACAGAACAAAAATTTCTTCATACAACAATTTACAATTGACGCGTGCAGCCTCCGGACAAACATCAAAGTGGAACCCCTTCAGCAAAGTCTCAGTATTTTTCCCAAGTCACTTGCGGAAATAAAGCAGCCCTCATAACAACACATACGGGCAATACATCTATACTCTTCCTCATGAAACCCTCGACATGTGGGGGACTGAGGAAAGCCTTCGGCAGTCATACAGGTGTTATACTTCCCTCAGAAAACCCTCGACATGTGAGGGACTGAGGGAAGCCTTCGGCAATCAGCAGAAGGCAAGTTCTCAAACAAAGGCGCCCAACTAAATGATGAAGCCTCCAGAAGAATCAACACATCTACTCCTTTTCCCTCAAGTACCTTTCGGCAAAAGGATTGAGGGACTCCTGATGGAGTATATGGCCCAGGAACCCCCGGCCCATAGACTCCTACTTCTCCTACACAAGTCCATTGAGCTCAGGAAACAACTCAGGCCCAAATACAACGGCCCAAGCCTCAAAGTAGCCCGGAGTACACACTGGGGTGCCTTCGGCCTCCTTGGCCGAAGGCTCCAAAACTCACATGATAGCTTTCTCTGGCGTACGAAGCTACTGGGAGAAAACGACGAAAAACATGAGCCTTCGGCACTATCAAGCCCTCGGCATCAGGGAAGCCTTCGGCTGAACCAAGCCTTCGGTCACACAAGGCCTTCGGCTACGCAGGGGTCCTTGGTCACGTGGAGCCCTCGGCTACACAAGGAGCCTTCGGCCAAACATACTCAATCATCGGAGATTCCTTTTGGAGACAACCAACCACCGCATTTAATGCCACGTCACATCCGCCAACCGCATTCAATGCGGTGAACGTACCACTGCTGGTGCCACCCGACTGATGTGACCCCTCAGCCATTGGATTATTGACACGTGTACTCTCATCGCATTTATTGCTGCTATAAATAGCAGCCCATTTCTCCTTGTAGAGATCCCAACTCCACATCTCGAGTTCATTTAATAAATCGACTCTCTCTCCTCCTATTTGATCTGACTTCTCTCTAAGTTATTCCCGAAATAACCCCTCGGATAAGATACCCCGGGTAGATTATCCATCAGGCAGTTTTAGTATAGTTTTGGCATCTCAAAACTGAAAAGGAACGCTTACTGGATTGTAATATTTACTGGCAAATACTTTTAAAACTGAAAATTGCCCTTCTATTAACAATTCGTTTGGCCTTCAACATATTTCTGATCGAGTGACATTTTTGTTTTTTCATATGAGGTTGATGTATAAAAGTAAAAGTTTTAGAAAACGGGATGTAAAGTTTAATTTTGACAATAAGGGAATCTCAAATTACCCTTTAAAACTATTCACATAAATTATGGATAAGAAAAATAAAATGAAGAATTACAATCTACATTTGTTCACCCCCGCCTTTACTACATCCATTTGGACCATCAGCAACATCGTCCCAAGCCTTTATCTAAAGCCAGAAAACGCATAGACTCTCCTCCATTCGATCTTCGACGACGCATAATTTCGATGGCATTACTACTAGCCGGTGCAGTTCCAATAGTGGCTCTCACTCCACCACTCTCCTCATCACACGCCGTCTCTTCTCTTCCGGTGAAATCTTCTTCGTCGTTGTCGTTTTCCGTCACCTGCCCGAGCCTTCCATTGAGTACGCACTGATTATCACAGACAAGTTTACTCTCACTCTGTTCTCTCTGTGGATACATATCTGTTTTCAGTGAAATTAAGTTTTATGTTTCGCAATTTTGGTTGTAGTCTACTGCGGAAGAGGAGATAAGAAGACGGCAAGAGGCAAGCGTTTCAATCACTCATTTGGAAATGTGAGTCTATTTCAACGAATTTTTGTTTCGTAATTTGAATTTGATCAATTCACTGTACGAATTAGCATTTTCGGTTGAACTATTTTTTGTGTAGGCCAGACCGAAGGATAAGCGTAAGGGGAGAGGACCACCTAGGGTTTCGATTCCGCCCTCTGCCCCGAAGAAGGATCCGTTTGATGACGTTGAGGTGGTTGACATTGAAATTGACGAGTCTATAAGGTGATGCTTCAGATGTGATTTCTGAGCATATTTCAGTTTGTAATCTCAGATTATAAGTGTAAGTTGTGTAACTTGATTGAAAATTTGAAATTTACTGATAATCATTTGGCTACTTTGTGAATCGAGGGATCTGTGTTTTCTGTGTCTTAGAGCAGTTAGAAATGTGGTATATCATTATATGGAAGGTTGTAGTTGGAAAATTAATTTCAATATATTTTGTTTATGGATTATAAACATTTGTGTATAGTGTCTATATGTATACACTAAAATTTGGGAGCCGATGTAACCTGGGTTTGGAGAGAGCAATTGAAGATCTCTATCAAGTTTTGCAGGATAGAACTGCTCGGTTTAGTGTTTTGTGCTATGTTGCCCGGAAATATGGGAAGCATGAGGAAATGAGAAATGGTTAACGCCTCTTCTAACAGACAAGCAACTTTTTAGAGAGTTTTCAAAGAGTTTTGGCAGAGTTGAAACTAAAAATGTACTTTTTTTCGAAAGTTTTTGTGCTTCATAGGTTTTGTATTACCTACTCACAACTCGGGGGCAGAGTGTCCTGATTTGCACTCTGAATTGGCCTGTTCATTTTTCCAAGTTACTCTTTCAGTGTTTCAGTGATTTTCTTAGCTCAGTGTCAAGTTTTGACTCGCTGAGTTACTGGACAATCATTAATTATTACTACGTATTTTTATGAGTTATAAACTTTAAACTAAAGGCCTGTGGGAATTAGAAATAATTAGTAAAGGGGATACTATGAAATGTATAAATAATGAGTATATTTAAATTAGAAAAATGACATTACAAATAACCTGTGGGAATCTGTCTAGTGAAGATCTTGGGGAAGATATGTTCAAGACATGGAGGAAGATCTTAGAGTGCATAAGTGCATTTGGTAATCCTTTGTTCAACTTATCACTCAACTTTTTGCCAAATCACAACTTTGGATTTTGCAGAGTTGTGTAAAAATAAAAATATGTAAGTTGTTGTAGAGAATGGTTTTAGCTATACTAATTTCTGCATATTCAACCAATTCATGTGTTACTAATTCATTATATTTATTACTAATGATCAACATTCTTTCTCTATTGTTCTAATTGAGGCGAGATGGGCCTAGGTGGGGGAGAGGTGAACATGTTTGGGGATGATTCTAGTTTTGAATGGTTCTGGTTTTAAATTCAGTGAATAAACCAAAATCCTATCGCCTAAAATTTAACCGAAAAAGTATACCTGGACAGTCACAAGCCACGTAAATTATAAGGTACACCCGGATGTACCTACATCCGAGTTTTTTTTGTAATTCTTCGTGATTGCATTCGTCCGCCGACGCCCGTATGCTCCTTTAATCCTTCCATTCCATGCCGTCTTATACAGCTGCTGTCGTAAGTCTTTACCTGGCCACCTTCATCCATATCTGACACTTTTTTTTTTTGCTTTTTACGAAGATTCTCTTTTACTTCTTTTTCCTTTTTTCTTTACCGCCTTTTTGCCTTGGTTTTAATTTATGATGAATATTTAAGAGATGAATGTGTTATTTTCTATTTTTTTTATTTAAGATGAACATTTATTAGCTTATTAAATATAAAGTGTCAATTGCTAACATGAGTTTTATGTTATGCTAAAATGAGTATAGTATAAAACAAATACTATCGTATGTATGTGTAACATTATGAAAAGAACTCGATTACATTTATAATTTTAGAACAAAAGACTAAATTATTTTTAATATAAATTACTATATTTGTCCTTATAATATATGTGCACAAATGAACATTTAAACACATAAGAGAATAAGAAAAATGAAAGAAGCTTTTGAACTTTTTGATATTCATTTTGTAAGTTACGTATGTTATAAATGTTTCTTTCATTTGTGCAGATCAGGCCTAATTACATGAATTTAATTTAATTGAACCTAGCTAATCAATACTAAGTTCTTACCGCTCTCGCGACGTAAAGTACAATAATTTAGGGGACCAGACTGATCTCTCATGCGACAGGATCCTAAATTATTGCCAAGACGAGTGAGCTTACGGCCCCTTAATCGCTACTAATCTCTTAGTGAACGATTAAGTGTGTGTGAATGTGTCCTAGAATAAATTATATCTTTTAACTTATTCTACATGCAATTGTAATTCTAGCCGCGGTTCCAGGTTACAAAAGATATCAATTAAATTATTCAAGCACAAATTAAACGGCATTCATGCAATTAACCCATCAAGAATCTAGCCATACATAATGATCAACCCCTTCATCAATCCCAAATCCCTAATTAAAACTACTCACAATTCATAATTGAAGAATCAATAGAATTGGAATAAAAAGAATTAATTGTCATTAATTAAAAAGGTGGAACTTACAAAGAATCCCAAAAGATTGATGAACAAGGCTGAAAAGCCCTCTAAAATTCGTGCTAGGCACTCTCTCTAAGCCCCCCCCCCCCCCCCCCCCCCCCCCCGAAAATGGGGGTTTACCAGGTTGTTTAAATAGAAAAATCGGGTGAAATTTGAGCTAAATTGGGATTTCCGGAGGCAGGCACGGTGCCAGGCACGATCGTGCCTTCGATCGTGCCTCCGGAGCAAAATCGCGCATTTTGGGCAGTAGCTCCGCGATACTTTCTCTTCACGCACGATCGTGCCTGACTTTGAGGGAACGATCGTGCTTACTTAACTTCCGAATTTGGCAATGCTTCCTTAATGAAAGTTGTAGATAATGAAGTCTTCTATGCACCCCAATTTGCCGGATGTGATTTGAATCATCCAATCAAGACATCTGATCAAAACGGTGGAAGGTGTGATTCTGAAATCGCAGCAGAGATCATCTGACTTCATCGTTTATTTTCACCTTCTTTCTCTCAGATATTCGCAATGGTGTCTTCTTATGATTTGTAGCTCTTGAAGTTGGATTTCATATAGAACTTGAATCGTGTCTATTGGTTGTTTCTACAAAGAGATATGCTTGAATGATTGACAGAAGGTCATCCTGATCGGCGTTTTCAAGCTTCATTCATCTTCTTTTGATCCCGAAGCCAATCCTATAGCTCTTTTGTCATCAAATCTTCATCGTGAACCTCCCACTGACCTCTAAATCTCTCAAATGCTTCTAGAATCGTCCCGATTTCTCCTCAAGCGCCGGTTCCGAACTCTAAATTCCTGATTTTGACTCCAAATGACACAAAACTCGAACCAACGCCTGGTAAACATAACTTGAGCTAAAATTGAGACTTGCAACACCTTAAAGCTAGGAAAACCATCAAAATTCAATCCCAACACGCATCAAATGTGTCTCTAAATACGGACTTATCATCCATCTATCAAACGACGTTCTCCAAGACGTTTTGAAAGAGACATATGCAACGTCTCTCTGGCTGAAACTAGAATAACTTATGACGAAAAGTTTGCCCAATAAGTTACATCTGAAGAAACGGCTTTTTACCTTGAAGATGGCCGAGGGAAATGCTTTGTCTGATCACCTACATTCAAATTGCTTGTAGGTAATCTGGAGAATATGGACGTCAAATACGAAGATGAAGATTTGGCATTGTTCTTAATAACCTCACTCCCAGATTCCTATGAACACTTTCGTGATACCATCATCTATAGCCGAGACACTCTCGTCTTGGATGAGATAATGATCTCTCTTGATTCGAAGGAAAAGATGAAGCAGATTGTTTGCACCAGTACAAGTGATTCAAAAGCCGAAGGATTCAGCATACGAGGGAGACCCACAAATAGAGGTAATTCTTCACAAAACAGATCCAGCTAAAAACCCAAAGGCAAAAGAAAGTATTGTAATTATTTCCATAAGAAGAGATATATGATCGATGAATGTTTCAAGCAGTGCCGGTCCTACCTAAACTCAAGCCTGAGTCGAGCTTCATAAAATGGGCCCCACACAGCGATTGTTTATCATATAAATTCACTAAAATTGAATGATTAAATATCACAAAAACGTAATCTTTCAGTAAAAGTCTTCCATTATCACAAAACGACATTGAATGTATTAAAAAATTACTTAAGTAAAACCCGTCGAACAGTTTTAGGCTTTTAGCTACATAAATTAGTGGAATCCTCAAGAATATATACTATTAATTTTCTCTACAAATCAGCCCTCGAACTAACTTAAAAAGTGCAAATCACCCCTTATAAAAGAGGTTATGTCCGATCGTTGTCAGTTGGGATGGTTCCCAGTAGAATTATTTGATGAAATTTTTTTAGAATCTTCTTCATTAAGTCTAGTTTATCCATATCAAATTTCAGCAAAAAATTCAACCAATAAGGCAGTCAAATGATTTTCTGAAATATACTGTGCTGTTTAACTACGCAGTTATCTTCAAAAATTCATTTGACTGCCTTCCCGATTGAATATTTTACTGAAATTTGGTACGGGTAAATTAGACTTAATGAAGAAGATACACAAAAAATTTCATCAAAAAATTACACCGAGAACCGCCCCAAATGGCGACGGCCTTGGAAAATACATAGGTATAATAATATTAATGTTTACAAAATTATGGGCCCCT
Source organism: Cuscuta epithymum (assembly GCA_945859915.1). NCBI lineage: Eukaryota > Viridiplantae > Streptophyta > Magnoliopsida > Solanales > Convolvulaceae > Cuscuta > Cuscuta epithymum. The sequence continues at coordinate 123,107 of CAMAPF010001132.1, forward strand.
AATTTTTCCAATTTTTTGGGGCCCTAAGGCTTGGGCCTCTCCAGCCTAACATAAGGCACGGGCCTGCCTATCTTGATCTAACGCTATTATTAATAAAGTGGTTGAAAAAATAAAAGTTATGATTGAAATTTGAATATAGTAAAGTGAAATGTTATAGATCACATACTCGTATTTCTTTTCAATAATGGAAATATAATGCTTGTTTTGGGACAACCCGAAAAGAAAAATAAGACAAATAAAATGGGACGGAGGAGTAATAAAGTGGTTAAAAAATTAAAAATTTTGATTGAGATTTGTGTACAATAAATTGAAATGCAGTAAACCACATATATATTTAAAAATGTGACTTATTTTGAAGCAACCGAAAAAATAAAGTAAAGCATATAAAATGAGACGAATGAAGTATTAATGAGCATAATCTTTTAAAATTTTAACTTAGAATGGAACATTAAACTAATATACACTTAATTATGCAATGACAAAATTTATATATATATTGTGATTTGGTAAACTCCGTAATACGAAGTATTTTATATAGCATATATTTTTTTTGCATATTAGATATTGTATTTGATTTAACACACAAAGTAGTAACAAATTATTCCTTCTTATTTGAGTTACTAGTTTTATACACGCGCGTTGTGCGAAAAGGTGAGTGCCCAATAAATTGTGTTGCAAATTATGTACTTAGTATGACGTATATGTATTTGATATGATTTCTTTAGCATTTAGCATGTTAACATGTAGAAAAGTCAAAATAGTTGAATTCTAATAGGAAGTGTGAAAAAACCACAAGTGGCCTCAAATCATAATAAATCCTTTTATATATAAACTTATTACAAACTAATTGTAGAATACAAAAGAAGAAATAACTTGTGATGAAAGAAATCTATCATAATCAAATCATCCTAAAAAAAATTAAGCATGTAGTAACATGGTAATGGATTGCTAATAGTCTAAGATTGTTTGCCAATTTTAAGGGAAAAGATAAAAATGTTTAGATAAATTTAAAGTTTTTTACAAAAATCGTAGATAAGCTCTCACTATATTAATCACCGTACAAACCATGTTAATGATATTCCATCTTAGACACGTCACCACATAAGAATTAGGATTTTTTAACGGTGAAATAAGTTTGTACATACATGTTTAATAGTTCCATATTGAGATATTATTCGAAATAGGACTAAAAAGTTTGAAAATTCCAAAATATGACTGTCATGTTTTTATTCCCAAAATAGGACACATTACTGTCATGTTTTGGCAGTACCAGACTTCAAACATGACAATATTTTCGAAACTTGACAATAATTACTCCTATTTTGGGAATAAAAACATAACAGTCCTATTTTGGAATTTTCAAACTCTTTTATCCTATTTCGGGAACTTTCCCTTCTATATTTGATAATAAATAAATAGGAAAAAATGAAAAAAAAATGTTACTCAGCAAGAAATTACTATGTTAAGAAAGTTGCGAAGGACTACAGTGATTGTACACTTTAGCTCTTTCCTATTCAAAATATATTTAAATTTTTACTTGTCAAGGATAACACTAATTCCAGACTTTAGCTCTTTTCTTCATTCTAAGATAAACATATTTTCTTCTTTCTAAGATAAGATAAGAGCGGAAAAGGAATTGATTGGCTTTCCTTTGATTCAGAAAGCCGTGAAGAATATACTGAATTGATTTTAGGCTGCCCACCTGTTTGAACATCACATGAGTAAGGGTAGAGTTACATGGAATAGAGGAAAAACTCATGAGTGAGGGTAGAGTTACATGGAATAGAGTTACATGGAAGTGAGGGAGAACTTGGGAAAAGCTTGAGAGAATTCCAGTCAATGATAAATGGGTGAAAGAAATTCTGGAATTTTATTGTTGATATTCTTAGTAGCAAATACTCCGTAACATGTTTTTGTTCTCTATTTTTTTTAACCCGGAAGGCAAACCACCAAAATCAGTGGGGCAAATGCCGGGAAACACTTGTCGAGTTTTATTGATGAGAAAAAGAACGAATACAAATGGAGAGGGGGATTAGACACCTCTCCGGAAGGCATATCTTCCACAAGCATATCTTCCACAATACATGAGACGAAAGTAAAAGAAATACGGAAAGTAGAAAAAACCATGGGGGACCAAACCTTGCCCATAGTTACAACAAAATAACTATGGGCCGAAACAAAGAATTAGTAACGCCTAATATAAGAAAGTTGTAATTCATCCGCCAAGATGGACCTACGAACCAAAACAGGAAGCTCAATGGGCCGAAAGTAGGAGATAACTTCATCCCCATCAGGAAAGTAGCTTGCCATAAAGTGGACAGCCCAATTAGCCTCACGATAAATATGTCTGAAAGATACCGGAAAGTCAACCGACCACCGCCTTAGATCTGCCAACAACGACCCCCACCTCCCGTTCCAGGTAGTATCACCGAGCAACTCCAAAATCACCTGAGAATCGGTTTCAGTCTCAAAGCCGCAGAAACCAAGCTGAAGCGATAAAATGACAAATTATGGTATTGTTTCAATTTAGATATACATCTAAGTCTTGTTTTAATTAAATCTCATCAAGCAATAAAATGACAAATTATAGTATTTCATTATTTTTCATTGTCTCGAAACCATCTTTATAAATGTTCCACATCTTGTGGTCGCTTGAGCGGTTACTAAACTTTCATTAAGTCGTGTATGAGATGAGGGTTTAATTTTATAGGGTTAGGTACGTGTATCGGTTCACATATACGAGTATTGGAAGTATCGGTATTTTTAAAATTAAGCCTGATACTTTTATTAAATTACGGATACGGACTCAATACGTACACGACGCGTATTGATGAGTATCGGTATCCGATACGCCATTAGGGTGAAGTATTGGTGCACCATATAACAATGGAAACCAACAAATAGTTGGTAGCTCTAAAGTCTAAACCAACTCTTTTACAGTTTTACATTTGTATATATGTAAAAAAAATGTAAAATTTGATCAGTCTCTTTCCCATCGAAATTATTTTTATATTTTTCTTATCTGTAAGTCTATATATATTCAATTTTAATAAAGCAAACTATGGCTTGGCATCGAAGAATGGTTGGGCAAGAGCAAATATGGTAACCCAACCTGATTAATTAGTGTTCATAGTCAATCTCTTTTATCCCTAAAGGCTACAGTAGCGATATGGCCTGAGTTAGGAGTACCCACCATAGCTGTTTTTACAATGCCGCGCCAATCAGACCACTTGACAACTTCTATATACTCCATATACAACTTCTAAAGTCATTAACTACTTGTGGAAGTAATCGACCACTTGACAACGTTGGGTATTTCTTCCTCTTCTTAACGGAAGTTATAATTAATGGAAGTTTCAATTAACGGAAGCTACGGAGATAGGTGGGAGTAAACATTAACGTACAACACCTTGAGCAGAACTTACAATATAATAATGCTATAGAGTTACACCAACACATTTTTAATACCTAAAAGACCCTAACCCTCATTGGTCTTTATAAGATTTTAGATTACGAGTTCTCATTACCTCCAACAATTCCTTGGTGACATTATTATGTTATCTTCTAATTATTTATTTATCAAATCATCAACTAAAGCTACCAAATTTACTTGTCAAAATTCACAAAACAACCAACAAAAAAATTTGTTGAGTATAATTTTGTTAACTCTATATATATTTATTTGTATCGTCACTATGATGTAAACTGAACAAAATCCTAATCATTAAAAGTTTTTAAATCATATTTGTACTCGCTACTATTATTTTGATCATATATCATGAATGACTAATCTTCCATAATATTACTTTTTCATTACGTCTAATTTACTCGTACCAAATTTCAGCAAAAAATTCAACCAATAAGACAGTCAAATGATTTTCTGAAATATACTGTGCTGTTTAACTGCGCAGTTATCTTCAAAAATTCATTTGACTGCCTTCCCGATTGAATTTTTTACTGAAATTTGGTACGGGTAAATTAGACTTAATGAAGAAGATACACAAAAAATTTCATCAAAAAATTACACCGAGAACCGCCCCAAATGGCGACGGCCTTGGAAATTACATAGGTATAATAATAGTAATGTTTACAAAATTATGGGCCCCTAATTTTTCCAATTTTTTGGGGCGCTTGGGCCTCTCCAGCCTAACCTAAGGCACGGGCCTGGTTTCAAGTTGAAAAATAAGGAGAAGGAGAAAGCAAATAATAAACCAGCCGTTAAAGCGGATATAGCCGAAACCGGCTCCAATGGCAAGCTGTTATCCGTTTGAAAAGAAAGGTTACGAGTTTGTTGGCAAAGACGGGAAGATCCATATTTTCAAAGATAGCTCTGCAGTCACCCGAGGAGTTAGGAGACATGTGAATCTCTATATTATGGATGGACAGGTAATTTCTGGCGACGTTGCTTTTTGTTCTAAATCCCTCTCCGACATTGATGGCATCTCAGACTTGGCCACATGTCCTACCAAGGTATGTGTGAGCTAATTAGTCGTAGAGCATAAATCAACTGAACTTGAATCATGTGAAGATTGTGTATACGGCAAGAAGAAGCGTGTGAGTTTTATCATTGGCAAGCATACAACAAAGAAAAATGCTTTAGGTACACGTTTTGTGTACACGTTTTGTGTACACATGTCTGTCCTTCACAGACAAATTGTCTGTCACAGACAAATTGTCTGTCACAGACAATTTATCTGTGAAGGACAGACATGTGTACACAAAACGTGTACCCAAAACGTGTACCTCTAGCAAAACCCGGTAACAAAAGGGCCACTTCATTACATTCACTCAGATTTATGGGGACCAGCACAGGTTACATCCAAAGGTGGAGCCAATTAATAGCCTCAACATTTAAAAATTGTTATGTACATCCTATCATTATGAACAAAATGCGTGGTATTTTAAAATATGGTAGGTTGCTATTTTAAAAATCGATAACTTCAAGATCGAAATATAAATTCCAATATCATGATATAAAAATAAATTTATAAGAAATGATGTGATACAAAATTCTTATAAAATTACTTTCTATCGTTTTGTCATTTTGACTGCAAATTGGTCTTTTGTTTAATTGTTTTTGTGCTAAGAGAAGAGTTAGCCAATTTTAGTTGCCTTTCCTGGGAAACTGAGGTAGGAGCCAGCTGAAAACTTTTCAGTAGGCTACTCCATATGTTTTTCCAGATGGCTGCCGAAATGGTTTCCAGTTGACTCTTTTCGTACTTTTTCTTTTTGATTTTTTTCTTTTTGTTTTTGGTATGTTTCTTCTCTTTTCGGTACTCTTTGTTTTTCTTGAGTACTTTATCAGTAGCACATTACAATAAACAAAGTATAACAAGTGCAAGAGAATCTAGTCTAATATAGGTATAATGAAAAAGGGATGTGGCATCATAAAAACTATATATATTAATCATCAAATTTTGGGATCTAACAGATAGTATGCATTATTTCATGTGAACTTTTTGATAAGATAGTAAGTGGAGAGAGGAAACAAACCCCTCCTCAAGGTCAGATTTCACAACTCCGACTCCCGTGTTTTTGTCCTTAAAAAAGCATCTTCGTAATTTTGGAACAAGAACGAAAAAGTCCCGTAAATCCGTCTTTCTCTCATTTAGGGTTTAGCGTTACGGGTTTAGGGTTTAGGGGTTTAGGGTTTAGGGTTTAGGGTTTCGTTCCAAAAAAAACTACGGTTCAATTCAATTTTTTACATTCGGTTTCGTTTTTCTATTTTGCGGTTCGATTTAGTTTGGTCGCAGTTCTGTTTATTTTGATTCGGTTTTCTGTTTTCGATTTTCCAGACCCAGTCCTGTGTAATACTCCAACATTATTTATATTCATAAAACTAAAAATGTAAAATATGTATAATATTTACACATATTTCAAACCAAAAATCATCTAGGTCTCAACGAAATTAATGTTTATTTCACCTACATATGAAATATTCAACCCAAGTATTGTCTCAATTACCAATTTGCCCTAAAAACTGACATGTATGTGTAAACCAATTGATAATTCAAAAAAAGTAGAATTTGACTTTGCATCCCACTTTTTGGATAATATTGGACTTTGCACCCCATTTAGAAATTTTCCTTCGCAAATGTAATATGATAGGGTGCAAAGTCACAGGTTTTTTTAAATGGGATGCAAAGTCCAATATCACCCAAAAAATGGAGTGTAAAGTCAAATCCCCCACACAAAAAACATTTAGGTTTACACTAACATGGGGTGTATGGGTCTCTGTGTATTCATAGCTAATTAAACCACAATTTGAGTAAATATGCGTAAGGACTTTTTTGGTCTGGCCGTCTGGCTCGCGTAGTAAAATGATACATTCTCAAACTCGTTTAGCTTTCAAGGGAAGAAAAGTAGAGACTATTATTACCCCTGTACTCTACATTCATGCCTAACTTCTCTTACTCTGAGATTGCATCACAAAAGTTCTTTACAGAAGAAAATACAACTCTAGAAAAAGATCTTCCCATTTGTTTACAACTGTTCAAGACAACATGAACTGAAAGCGCATGAGCAGCCTAACAGATTTGAGTTTCTCTCCCTTTTTATCATGCAGAGAAACAGAACGGATTCCAGGCCGCAGTTCAGAGACAGGGAGACAAGTCTGGCCCCCAAAGTCATCTTTCTCTGACATGTCATACTCTCGTACTTCGATCCTAAGCAATGCCAGCTCTGGAACCGTCAACGGGAACTCAAACTCTTCTCCCCACTTGGGCACCCACTCATCCTCTATGATTCTCGTCTTTCTCTTCCCACTATCCGCCCCCACTCCAATTATATATACCTGCCATCCCATGTATGTTAAACAAGTATATATTCTGTTAGAATCCTACATCAAAACTAAAGAAGGTCAATAAGACCTTGAGTATAACTAGCTAACAAATTGGATTCAATCTTTTAGTGTCATTTTGACTTAAGAGTTAAGACCTAGTTGAGTGACCCTGACCCCAAGCCAATCTTGAACTATTATTATGCATGGTTTGGCTTGGATGAAAGGTTCATTAATTTTCTGATGGGGACTGCACTATGCTCCCGTTTGGTAGCTTACTTTCAAGTTTATTATGTTTATTGTTAGAATAAGTAGCTTTTCAGTTGCTTGTTTGGCAGGAATGGATATAGAAAATTCTTTTTCTTTTAGAAAAGTAGCACATTCAATTATTTCAGCTAAATAATCCCTTATCAAACGGGTTTGAAATGGGATATCAGAAAATGAGAAAGAGAGGGTTCTCCTCTAGACCTAATTACCTTCGTATAGAAGTCTGGCGGTGAGTAGGAATCAAAATGTGTATGACTAAAATCCAGCCTCCATCCATCCCCTAAATAAACATTCACCTGCACAACTAACAGCAACAGCATATCATACAATGTTGGTTTGTTAAGGCATAAATAATCCTTTTTACCAACTTATTTTTCCTGGCATTGCCCGTTTTGTTAACCTTCTTTTTTGCAACTTTCTGCCAAAGATTAACTGTGTGACTGCATATAATTATTAAAATTGGGTGGAAGTCACTTTTCTAGATTAAGCCCTTGTTTTGTTAACAGTTCTGGATTCTACATATCAGATTATCAGCATAATAAACAATAAGGTAGCTTTTTACTAACTGGCGAAAATGGACTCTACCAAATGGTTTTCCAATAAAGAAATTCAATAGATTCAGCCATATCAGCCAAATAAATCTCATCAAACGGACCCTATATGTCTGAAATGAAGACAAATAAACACTTTTTACATCATAATTAGATTGTAATCCAGTTAATTTGTTTTATTAAAATATGTACAACTCAACTATTATTAATCCTAACCAATCGGGCTCAAAAAATTCTTGCCTTTAATGTCAACTTCACTGGTAATGTAACTTTAGGATCAAAAACCTCGCCATTTGGATGTCTTTCCAAAAGAAACTGAGGCTTCTTCACATAGCCACAACCTCCATTAGATCGAAACATCCCATGCATTAACCACAGTGACTTTCCATATCCCTGAAATCAAAATTTGCACCTTAACTTGCGACAGTGTATGTCCCAAACAGCTTGAAGTAAAAAGCATACATGGCAGTATTACATGCCCACAGTGACTCACCTGCATATTGAAGGCAACCATCTGAGCTCCATGGATCCACCCAAGCATCGGGTTAAAGTTTGATGATGTCACCCGCATACCTTTTGGATACACCCTCAAAATATTTTTTTGCGTGAAACTGTTATTAGGAGCTTATTAAGAGAAATTAGAAAAATAAACCAATAATGAAGCATATGATGAGCCCAGTGGGAGTTCCTTATTATTGTTATTATTATTATTAGTAGTAGTAGTAGTAGTATTAGTATTATATCTTCGCAAAAAAAAAAAGTATTAGTATTATATAATTGATAAATTTTAGGATTGGGCTAGGTCACTCGATTAGCTTATAAGACACGTGGGTCAAACAACAGTAAAAGATTAAATTCGCTCTATTAGCTAGTTCAACCCAAGGTCTTATCAACCCATCATCATTCTCTCTAATAGGGAAGATATATTATGTGGATAATCAAGCAAGAATAGTTTCTATTTTACATAATAGGGATGGAGCCAATCAACCAGGCAATAATGTGCATGGGTAAAACCACAATAAGATTTAATACAATCGATTACCTAGTGTTAATCCAATTAAGATACAGCTGCTTAACAGTTTGTAAGTGACAAAAGGATTGTTCTTACTCTTAAGTTTTAACAGTTTGTAAGTGACAAACAGATTAATCTTTTTTTTTTGAAAGGAACAGATTAATCTTAAACTACCTGACAACGTCAGTTCCATACAACCCAGTAGCCTTTTCAAGTTCTTGCTCATTCACGCTAAGGCGCTTCACTTTCTCTTGTAGAGTTGTCAATGCATGCTTCAAGCCTTCCTTTGCCTTTCCCGCACGTATAGCGATCAAATGCTTGTACTCAGGTGCTCCTGACCGAACCGTAGCTGTAGAGCCTTTTCCATCTAGGTCACTCTTCATCTATTATTCAAAAGAAGATTGGGGTCTGTTTGTGATAAATTATGGACTCAGGGCTGTTTTAATTTTTATGAGGCCTTGTGCTAATTAAAAACTTTAGCAGTGTGCTAATTAAAAAAGTTAGCAGTGTGCTAATTAAAAAAAGTTGGGCCGTGTGAAGTAAAAGTCAAAGGCTATGCACAATGTTATGTAGAAATATCTTTCATTCTTTTGAATTCCAATACTCAACTTTTACCAAAATAAATCACTAAAACATTTTGTATGTATATAATAAATATAACTTGTGTATATTATACGAGTACGTAGTATATACTATACTATATTATAAAAAATTAGGCCTTCTGAATTGGGAAGCCCAAGTGTTTTAGCACGCCTAATAGACACCCTGCTTATGGTATATAGGCTTTCATCGTGAGAGTTCTCGTATAAGCACTTAAGTGTTTTTTCTAGAACGTCAACCTGCTGCATTCTGCATTCATAACTGTGTTCCGTTACAGTTAAAGTGGTGTTGTCTTATTAACGGTTCTTTTAAAGTCAAAGTACTGTCCTTCCTTTGAATCACTTACTTTTTTAAGAGTAAGCCATCTCAAACCCACCGAGAATGAGCACATATGCATGTAAATTACTAAAACATGAAATGATGACTCAAATCGAACTTTACCACATCACTAACTTGTTGTTCATCTGTATTTCCAGATATCTCTTTCCTCGAAGGATCTGATTGGCATGTGGCGGCTTCGCAATAATCTTCATCTGGATCAGAACAGACCTGATAACCAAACAAACATTGGAGAATAAGCCCATTCCGATGGTTAAAAAGGGGGGAAATCATAGTCTTACTTTACCCCATTGGATTCACTTCCTGACTCCTCTTTCATAGAGTAGTCATTTTCAGATGAATATTTCCATATTGGGGATACATTTTCTCTCTCATTACTGAGATGCCTTGACTCAAGGTACTCTTTGGGTGGTTTAGTAGAAAGAACAACACGGTGCTTTAACTCTTTGGGCGAAGGCAATTCTCCCAAGCATCCTGGCTCGGGGAAGTAAAGCATATCCCCAAACACTTGAGTCAGCATCTACAAACATGAAAGCAAAAAGAAAAACATGTTTATTGATGTAGCTAAATTAACCCTGAGTACCCCAAAAGAGGATTTTCAAGAGGTGAGGTTTTTTTTCACTTATATATTAAATAAATATGAATCCGGTAAACATTCAATGTGTGACAGTTAATGTGTCCGTCAGGCCAAAAAGGTCTACCCAAATCACGGGTGTCAAACAAACATATAAACAAGCCCCAGAGTCATATATCATTATATCATACTACACACCAGAAATATACACATATTAGTAAGCATCTAATGCAAGATATTTAACAGGTGTAAAAATACCACACACCAGAAACATACAGACATAGCAATCACAATATAATAGATTAACTTCCAAATTTAACTATAAAATAAATATATGGACTGATAAAGCCTTGAATGAATTATAACATATTATATAGAATTGCAATTAATGGTGATAATATTATAATAAGTCCTCTTAGTCGTGTAGTTAACAAAGTCTAACCTCTGCTGCTGTAGCTTGCAGTTCAGGTGTCAAGTGATCTTCCAAAGTAATGATAACAGGATAAGGAGATTTCACAAAAGCATGTTTTTTGATAGATTTCAAACATTTGATGAGAGTCACTGGAGTTGTTAAGGTCCTGAAAATCTCCAAAGCTGACAACATAAGAGCTCAATCAAGTTAATGATTACTAGGCAACCAAAATTAGAATACAGATCAACCTCAACCATGCATAAATGCAAAGTAGTGGGAATTAATAATGAAATTGAAAGAATAATAACACTCCCTCTATCCCAAATTATTTATTGTTTTAGACAATACTGAAATAATTGTTGTTATAGGAATTCAAGGCATACTTTATTCTAATCTCCCAAAGAAATTTGTCCTTGCCGACTTTTTACATATTAAATGCTTTTATGCCTCAACCAGAAGTAAGATGCATTTGATTTTTATAATGTTCATTAACGTATGCACTTTTCTAGAACGTCGATTAAATTGGGACAGAGGGAGTAAGAATTGGGCTTCTCATGGCAGAATACCTTCCGTGAAGAACGTGAATATTGTCTCTAGTGGAATTTGGCCACAAGTCCAATTCTATACCCCTAACGCCTCTTTCAAGAGCTCTAATAATAGGGATTTCACTACATTGACTGCTGAGTTGATTCCCTGTCAGGTAGGAGTTGTGACCCGTATATATGAAATAATGTTGCAAGGGGGCACTCATATCATGCCATACCTGGATTCCGGATTACAACCAATTCATTTCAGAGCGAAAAACAATAATTGGAACCATGAAACGGTAGTCTCAATCCCAAACATATCTTGATTACACAACTTGCAATTACAGCAAATCGAGTGAAGTAAAACAGGTGGAATTGCATGAGATGAACTTAAAGCATCTAATCTAACATATGATGATATCATATCATCTATCACAAAGATTATGTCTTTTAAATGTCATTATAGTAAATATGGGATAATTCAGCTGATCTCATGTTCCCATCTAGACCAACATACCTTTAGTTTCTGGCAAGGGCTTACTTATCTCACTTGCTTTCGCTAGATAATCACTCTAGTACTTATTACTTTGTATTATATTTTTCCTTATATAACATAAATTCTATTTCTGTTTTTGGAGAAACTTCATTTTCTAGATAACAAAAGGTACTAATGTTAATCAATCCTGAAATGGGAACATTTTAACATCTTTTTTAGCCCTAGGATCTCACCATTCCTATTGCCACTCTGACATCATAAAGAACACCTCAAATACAGGTAGGCAGGTAGCCAGGTAGCATACACCTCAAATAGTAAACATTTTCAATGCAGATAGCATTCTTTACAAGGCTCTGTTATGTAGCCTTATCTATATTTTCTGTGTGTTTTACATGGTTTTGACTTGCTTATATTTGGTTGAAATGGACGTTACACAACACTTGAAAAATTCAGAACTTTCAGCCATTTAAGCTAGGTTTGTCTTACCAAACAGGCCCTAAGAATGTAAAACTCCCCACCGTAATTTTAAGAGTAAAACGGGAACCTGAGGTTTGAGAGGTCCATTGAGATCATCTTGAAAGAGAAAGTCAAAGAAATCGTCGATATCAAGAGAGCGGGCCGGGGAACTGTGGTGGATATGCTTAGACAAATGGCGGCGGCGGTTGTGAATATGTTGTATGAGTTGAGCCGCATCGGCGGCGGTGCACCCCTCCTCCCCCTGAAACTGGACCAGAAACCTGGTCATCTGATCGGCGTTCATGTGGGGACCATTCTCCGTGTACCGCGAAAATACATTCTTCACGTCCGGCGGAGGCTCCGTCTCGCTAATCTTGAATTTCCGGTTGAAGCAACCAAACATTTTGTAATTATTGTAGCTCCCCATTTCAATTAACCATAAATTATGCTCCTTTCTTCCCCGCAATATGTGATTGTGATGCTAATTACCGATTTACCAGAAATTATAGAATACTATGGATTAAAGAGGGGGATGCACAGACAGAAAAACGAAATATGTGGAGATTGTGGTACGGCGGATGAAGTCGAAAACAAGGATTAAGAATGATGAAAACAAAAATCGATTCAGGTGTGCCAACGACGATTCGACTTGAGGTTCCGGTCTGGGATGATTCGTGACTCATCTGTCTGTTTTGGGCTGAATGTTTCCCGCTTCTTGTGAACAGCACGAATAAAAGAAAAAGGTACATGAACTAACTTAAAGTGTTCAATTAGCCCCTTATATAGGAGGTTCTGCCCGGCCGTCGCCAATTGGGGCGGTTCCCGGTGGAATTTTTTGATGAAATTTTTTGAGCATCTTCTTCATTAAGTCTAGTTTACCCATATCAAATTTCAGCTAAAAATTAAATCGGGAAGACAGTCAAATGATTTTCCGAAATGTACTGCGTTGTTTAACTGCGCAGTTATCTTCAAAAAATCATTTCACTGCCTTCCCGGTTGAATTTTTATCTGAAACTTGGTATGGGTAAACTAGACTTAATGAAGAAGATGCTCAAAAAATTTCATCAAAAAATTCCACCGGGAACCGTCCCAATTGGCGACGGCCGGGCAGAAGCTCCTATATAAGGGGCTAATTGAACACTTTAAGTTAGTTCATGTACCTATTTGACCCTTTAGCCAAAGAAAAACAATTGTATAAATCAACATCTAGAACATTATGATGTGAAATAAGATTAAAAAAGTTTTAAAATTTTAAAATAGGATTGTCATATTTTTTATTCTTAAAATAGAACTAATTACTGTCATGTTTTGGCATATCAGACTTCAAATATGATAATATTTTTCAAATTTGGCAGTAATTACTCTTATTTTCGGAATAAAAAACATGTCAGTCATATTTTTGGAATTTTCAAACTATTTTAATCCTATTTCGATAACTTTTCTATCCATATTATACGGAGTACATATTTTTTAAGGAGGGACTTAAATTATGATAATGGAATGTAAATTGTGATAATTATACATACATTAGAAATGATTTCTAATAATATCTACTATTTAAATATATAACACAAATAATATATATTCAAAACATATATATATAAGAACTTATCCATGAGAAATTCAATCACTTAAGACATCAAAAAGTGATGTCAAATCATTAAATAAATGATATTTGACAATAGCATAATTTATTTGATATTTTGATATGAGTTTTTAATTAGTTAATTGAATGAACGTTTAGTAAAAAAATATGATCTATATCAATTTTGTAAGTTTGTTACTTTGTTATGTACTCAAATAGTTAGGATTATTAAAATATATTTTAAGTACATATTATTAAAATTGTTATTTACATATTTGTTACTGCAAGATAGTTTGTATTATTCAGAATTATTTTCTCTATAAAATAAGTGTCATTCCAGAGAAAATATCTTAAATGTTCATTTTTAAGTAGAATTACTTATTAGAAATAATTTCAAATTTATGACTAAAATGTAATTTATATTATAGAACATCTTAGTTTAGTAATTATATTAGTAACATCTTAAGTGTAGTAGTTATATTAGTAACTTATAATTTATGTTAAATCTATATATTTTAAGGGCCATGATACTATTTAGGAAAAATTGAAAATAATATTCCCAACTATTGCCGGTCCGCCGATAATAATCCCAACTATTGATTATTTTTGTATAATCCCAACTATATGGACCGTCCGCCAATAATGGTCTATGACCAAATATTACCTCCTATAAAAAGTGAATTTTAAATAGAAATTAAGCGTAAAAATTAAAACTTGGGATTATTTATAAGGATTACTTGTTATATCTCTTTTCATCCACTTTAGAAATTACAACAATTTATTTTAGGGACCATTATTGGCGGAAGGTCCGTAAAGTTGGGATTATTCTGAAATAATCGATTGTTGGGATTATTATAGGCGGACCGCCAATAGTTGGGATTATTACTATCAATTTTTCCTACTATTTATAGTAAATTTAGCCATTTTATAAATATATTTTATTTTAGTAAAGTGTATGACAATTAAAACCTCTAACTATTATCATATTTGAGAAATACTACTAAGTATGACAATTATTTATCATTTTAAATTCTAGTGATGCCAAAATATGTTAGTTAAAATTTAGATTATCAACCATTGTTCTTATTTTACATAAAATATGATATCATGTTTGGGGGTTTTAAATTATTGTTTTGCATACATATATGTGTAAGAATAAATATAATTTGTGCAAATGAAAAAAAATTGTCCCAAAAAAAAGTTAATCCGTAATTATCGGTTCGGAATCGGGTAGATGTGTAGAACTAATATTGTGTGTAATATAGAAAGCAAGGATGCCACCGGTGGGCGTAGCTCAACTGGTAGCGAGGGAGTGCCACAAGGGTTAGGTCCCGGGTTCGAATCCTGGCAAGTGCGATGAGAGGTTACTATGCTAAAAATGCATAGGGCCTCTGCAAGTACCGGGGACGGAGCCTCACTCTCTATCTGTCAGATTGTGATTATAGTCCAAGTTACATCCTCCCATCGTGTCGTCATCGTGTCGTCCGGTCGGTGTTGGGGGGCCCTCAGGGATGGGGTGTCATCCTTTTTTTTAGAAAGAAAGGATGCCTAAATCATGAGTACATGCATACAACGATCTCTAAAACAACCCTTCGGTCAATTAGGGGGGACTGTGTAGGATGGAGATAAAATCCCTAAGCGTCAGCGATGATCTTGAGCGGCGGCCAAGGTCGGGTTTGAATCGGAAAGCATGGTGACTCACGTGCGCATGTCTTCTCCTTTGGTACTCCATTAGTTGATCTCTTTTTATGTTTTTGATTTCTGGACTTTGTCCTGAGTGTTCTGCTCCGGCACATGAGGTCGATATATGGTTGTTGTTCTATTTTGGATTGACAGTTGGGGTGCTTCTCCGTCGTTGAGTTGGTATTGGTTCGGAGCTTTGTTTTTTGTTGTCTTTGTATTGTTGATTATGTGTGTGCCGTTTGGATTGGTGTAGTTCTGTTTTTGGTTATTTTCAAGTTTTGTCAATATGGACATGATTACCAAGAATTATAGTATGATATCCATCGTTAAGGAAGAGAATGGGAGTGATGATGTGGCGGTTGAGGGAGCCCCTCTCTGGCTGTGGCCGGAGTGGTTTCACAAAACTCATTCGAGCTATTTTGTTCTGTCAAACAATGGCTATGGTTTAGTGACCAGTTCGGGGAATTTCAATTGATGAGATCAAGGATTCCAAATTCATGTTGCAGATTTTCATGAAGGAGATCTTAGTAGAGTCATTGAGGTAGGGCCCTGGTCCTTTGAACCTAATTTAGTGGTGGTCAGGAGTGTGGGGCGTACTGACACACTTCTTAAAATTCCAATGGACCATGCTTATTTCTAGGTTTAGGTGCACAACTTACCGCTAGGATACATGACGACAAGGGCAATCCAAGGGTTAGCCCATAGTATTGGATCGTTTGTGCAAGGAAACAAAGGCTCTCTTGGTGGAAAGCAAAGATTGGTTTTGCGTATTAGAGTTACTATCAATTTTAATATGGCTCTGATTAGGCGCTTGCAGGTCTGGCAGTGGATGGGGAGATAAATGGATATGGTCATGCATGTCGCTTATGTCCTTCCAATCCACACAGCAGGCCATGGAGTGGTGAGAAACTGTATGGACCATGGCTACGGGCCGATACGAGGCAGGGTAGTACACATCTAGGCATTGTTCTAAAACACGATAGGCACTAGTCGGGCGGTTGAGGGGCGTCTAGGCGGCCGATTATGCCGATTTTTAGAATAGTGCATCCAGGTAACATGTGGTTGATACCTTGCAACAACAGACCAGGGGACAAAATAGATGATGGGGCGACCCCGACAGAGCTTCAATTAAGCATGAAAGCTAGTCGGGCGTCAGCCCAGCGCCTAGGCGGCTAGGCGGGCGCCTAGTCGGGGACTAGTCAGAAACATAGAAATTGCATTGTTATCTATATTTTTGCATAAATATGATAAGTAATATTGTATTTTTGTGCGTATAAAATACATATATACATATACATTAACAAACATGAATGATAGAATTATCACATTTAATCATATGTAGTATATGATAACTAATCACTTAATTTCATTATGTTATAAGTATAAATAATGATAAAATTTAGGTATATATACAAACTATATAGTTTTATCTTAATTTACAACTTCATTTCATTATATCCATGGCTAATGCTAAAGTACGTATATCGCTTAGAAAATTAAAATTAAAAAGTGAAGTAATGTTCGGCGAATCTAGACGGCCTAGGCGGCCGATTAGGCACTCTAGGCGGGCAACTAGGCGCCGACTAATTCACCTAGATGGCAAACCAATTAGTCGGAGCGCCTAGACGAAAATCGAGGCGCCCGACCACTGCCTAGCGCCTAGGCGGGGACTAGTCGGGCGCCTAGAACGATTTTTAGAATAGAGGGTACTACCATACTACCCAGAAAGAGCTAATATAAGGAAGTGTGGGGTCATTGAACTGGTTAGCGAGGAGGGATCTCAAGCAAGCATGGAAGTGGATAAAGTGAACCCAAAAAACTTGCAAATGGCGGTGCTGGCTGGAAAGCACCGCCAGTAGTCGGTGTTGTCTACGGCTTAAGTGGGGAACCCTTGGCGGGTCGGGGCTGATCAAACCGTTGTCTCCTTACCAGTAGCTGGAAAAACTGGAGATTATCATTTTTCTATGTCTTTATTTTCTAAACTGTATGAGTTTTTATGTTTTCCATTCTGGTAGCAGGTGCATCATAGTTGTTAATGAGGTCTACCATATTGCGAGGTTAGCGAGTTGGGCTGCTATTAACAGTGACTTTGGCTCTGAGTCACAGCCTAGTTAACCTTTGATATGGTGATATTATCTGTTTTTTGAACTTTATTAATAATAAGTAAGTTTCATTTGGCCAAAAAATGGTAATTCAATTCTAGGAGTTTTTTCAAAAGCTTACTTGTTAGTATTATACCCATTCTTACAAAGCTGGACTATATGCTTATAGGTTTCTTTAAACGAAAACTAGACTTATATTAAAATATCAAATGAATCAAAAGTTATAATCAACCAATAGCTCCAAAACTACAACCTAGCTATCCTTCAACAAATTGTATCTAGACTCAAGAAACACCCTAAGATCATACTCTGAGATGGTCACCTTCGAAGAAGCAACACGAATTCATGACGACGAAAAAGGAAACACAGAGTTCTTATAGACCTTATACTCTTCACCACTTCACTAGACTCAGATTAGACATAGAGACGATCACCCCCGAGGATCAATATGAATCGCTAACCACCAAACGGACATTACGCAACTATTACTGAACAGATCCGTCCACCATTAACTATATCAAATCTAGCCGAAAACTCAGTCATCATAATAAACCTTGCACTATAGAATTTAACAAAAAACAAAACAGCAGAATAAAATTCATAATGAAAATAAAACAATAGAATATAGAATTTCTGATAGAAGCTCCACACAGCTCCAAACATATCATCTCCATCATGTCAGTCTTCCTTACTTACAGTGACCCCAGTATAGCTAGCTTTGGGATCACTGATGATATTCAGACTCAGCAACTTAAGCGAGGCTGACCCGCAGCTCCCGCCCTCATCCAATTTTTTGTGTTCAACAGTTTTATCTCATCCAAACAAACCTCCCAACTTGTTGGCACCAAATTTCCGATTCCAAGCCAGATTGATCGGGGATGAGCAGCACCTAAGGTCCTAAGAAGCCGCACAAAACCCTAGAACCAGAGAATCTCGTTTAGACTCATCCGCTCAAGAGAACTCTTGATGTTTTTTCCCTCTTTTTACGTAATTATTAATAAAATTTTGGAGCATTTCTTAAAGAATCTAAAAATTGCCGCTAACCATTTTTTGTGGGATTTGGAGAACTTATTATTCCAAACACCTGCTATTGAAATTGAACACTGAAAGTAAAACAACTTCGTATAAAGATTGTTTTGAATATAAGTACTATTTTACATTTCAACCCACGTTACTTTACACCCATTTTCAGTGATTTCCTTAATCTGCCATTTGCCCAGCGGCTGTAGTGTGACATTATTCAAAAGGAAGCTAGTATGATACATTGATGCTATCCTCAGTATCATGGACTCACTCTATTTACGTTGACCAGTAAATCAACTAAACTCGTTAAACATTATTTGGTTTTCGATTACAATTATTATGTTGACCACAGTTAAATTACAGAACAATGATTGACCAATAATAATATATGTACAAACGCTCTACAGCCCATCTTAAAATTACACGCAGTAGAATATTTTCAACTAATTTTGTGTCTCTGCTCCACTCGTCTTTGTTAAGCCTCTTTCGTTGTTCTTAGAAAAGCCGCGCTTTTGGATTTCGATCGGATACCGTTTTAGCATTCGCGTTGTCGGGAAGAAAATCAATTTGTCCTCTTCAACGGGTGCCCAACTGTTTATCAAATTAAATATTCAACAGGAAGATGAGTAGTGCACTACTTACGTTACTCTAGAGAACATAGTTAATTATTGTACCTAAAACGAGTCACTAAGTGATGGAGGAAGACCGAGAGCTCTACTCTGGCAAGCTCGTACCCCGGGCATCGCCTTGGCCCGCCTCCGAATGGCATGAAGGCATTCGTTGAACTAGTTGGTCCCTGATCACACTGAAACAAACACTCGTGGTTTAGCATGAGAAACATATCTCACACCTTATAAGGCGTGAGACTCTCCCTGATCCAAGAATATATACCTGCCACCTCCAGGGATTGAAGGATCGTGCATCTTTGAACAAGTCCTCATTGAGATGCACTCCTCGAAATGAAGCGAAAACTTTGAATCCTTTAGGGATAGTGTAGCCTCCTAGGATTATATACGTATAGGTATAATTGCAGGGAACTATTTAGCTTAGATTTAACTAACTTGGTAATAACAAGCTCAAAATTTGTCCAGTGATTACATCTGGCTTAGCAGTCTTAATCTAACCTTTAATGTTAACATCTGTTGTGGCCCGCCTAAATACTCCACCAATTATGTTCGCAACTCGAAGTGTCTCGTTTATGACCTGGAAATAAAATATGTGACTGTCATTTTTTGAGTACTTTTTTTAATATTCACAAGTTGAATATAATAGGTCTACTCACACATTGGGTGAAAGGCATAGACTTGTAATCGTCCCATTCCAGCGCCTCTATGCCACCTTTCCTCAACTTGATGTCATCTTGTTCTTTCTTGAAACACATACATGAGAAAAAAAAATGTTAGATGCAATAAACATCATAACATATATATACTATATTAGGTAACAGACCTTATATATGTGTTTTTCTATATTTGACCCGGGATATTGATTAACACTTACTACTCATCCCAAAAACAAATTAAGAAATTGCTCATAATAGGAGTAAAACATATTTTGACTTTGCTTACTTGAATGTATTAAAATGAAACTATCACTACTGTATAAAAAATCAACACACAAATGTTAATATTACCCTTTTATTTTTCCTTGATTTTTGCATGATTTGGTATAAGGTAAAGGAATACAAAGCGTCAGTGATAAAAGTTTTTTTCTTCTTGAATGGTGCGATAAAAGTTCTTTAATCACAATAAATATGTGTTTAAGTCGAATTAGAATCTAAAAAAACAGTTTTTGCCTCAAATTGACATGCAGTTTTATTTTTCTAGGTTCAGCAAGATCTGTATTATTTTCTAATTTTGATTATCAATTTTTTTTTATCATATTTGTTAGTTAAACCAAACTTTTAGTGTAATTTCAGTGTCAATTCTACTCATTCATACTGAGTGAAAATGTGAAATGTTAATAAAAAAAGATACACCTTTATCTTCAATTAACCTAAAACAAGCAAATTGCATATCTATTGAAACTCAAGAAGTAAATAAAAACTAACATGAGTAAGTAAAGATTGATCAAGATGAAATTATGCACATACCTTGAGTTGAGCCAATGCAGAGGGTGTCTCGGTGAGGAACTTAACCGCAACAGTCATGATGGTGGAGGTTGTCTCGTAGCCTGCTACCAACAAAGCCAGCATGAAATCCACTATTTGCTCGTCAGAGAAACCGCTGCCATCGCCTCCTTCCACACCGCCATCTCCTTCCAACAACGCTTCTAACATGTCATTCCTTTTCTCTGCTCCGCATTCCCTATCCTTTCTCCTCTCAGTCACGACCTTATTCAAGGCCTCTGCTACCTTTCTCCTTGCCTTGTTACCATTCCCAATTCCAAAAAATATTTATCAGAAAGAGCCTCATTAATCACAACTAACAAACACTACCTTTATATGTGTTTGTGTGCCTAATCACTAATGTTCATACTTTTATAGACTATAAATGAAATAAAATGTTAGTGATGAATTAAGCTGAGCTTGTGGTATAATAATGGAGAGTAAAAGTACCTGTATAGCTTTGCGGTAAGTTGGGGAGAAGAGAGGGGAAGGAAGAGTGAAGAAGCCATCAATGACAAGCATGTACTCTTTCATAAGCTTCTCGGTCCACTTACATGGATCGAAGCTCATCAGCTGCTTCACCACTAGCTGAAACGTTATCTGCATATGCATCCACCATATACTTAAATTCTATAGTCTCCAATAATGGCCAATTATTATAATGTAATTGGCGTTCGGAATTTCTGTTTAGCCTGATCAATAATTACAATAGTTGAAAAAACAATCTTTATATAGGCCCCCCAAGACAACTATAGTATTGTCTCATTGTTACTCCGTACTTTTTACTACGTTTTTACGAATTATGGGGGGTGGGCATGGGCCTAGCATATCCCTCTAGCTACACCCATAAGACTACCTCTCAAGTCTCAACGGTCACTCTTGACACCTAGTCACAGAGCCATCACCAGTTATAACCTCGAGACACTGCACTTTTTTAGGAAAAATCGCCAAAAAGGCTTTTGGGGGAAATCATCAGTGTCACCAACATGTCCGGCAGTGTTATAAGTGACAGTGTTGAATTGTGGCTGTGGCATGCTACTCGTTAAAAAATGGCACGACTATTTAATGAGTGTATATAGAAGGTCGTTAAAAAATGGCACGACTATTTAATGAGTGTATATAGAAGGTAATTTTAAGGTAATTCATATATATTTTAAAAAGTAATTTTGATGTGTATACAACGTAATGATATCATTGGTGGTAACTAAAATGTTATACGTGTACTTTTAATACTCCCTCCGTCCCTCAAAACTTTGTCAAGTTTGACCAGCACGGGGATTAATAAAGTAAAAACTATGCGGTTGAAGTTTGTGCAGAGGAGAAAGAATTAACTGGAACCACAAATTCTTTACTTAAAACGGAAAGTGACAAAGTTAGTAGAACATCCAAAAAAGAAAGTTGGCAAAGTTTTAAGGGACGGAGGGAGTATTTGATATATTGATTTGTCATTTAAGAGTTCTAATTATTTTCATAAGAGTTCTAATTATTTTCAAAAATTGAAATGGAAAGCTTTGGCTAAGGATGTTTTTACTTGGACTGTAATTTGTCTCAGACCAGACCAGCTCAGACCAGACAAGCTAAGACCAGACCAGACTTGGATAGTTATAAAAATACAAAGAAACCAGACCTTACCCGACCAGACCAGACCAGTTCAGACCAGTGAAAAACCGTTGGGGCCATTGGAGTACTAGTAATTAATACGGAGTAACATATTTACTCTTTTCTAAAGTTTTAACGGCAGTCATTGGTTTGTCAATGAACATTGTTTAAACATCATTTGAGGAAAAATGACTTGCTTGGTAGTGGAAATGTGGAATTCAACCAAAACAAACAAATTTCATCATTCTTTCTTTGGATTTACGTTTCTATAATTCTCTATGAATAAAGTTAGGCTTTAATAAAATGAATGAAGTGAAAAAGGGGATAAGGGTCAGTTTGGTCCTCGAAGTTGCAAAAAAGGGGTCAAATAAGTCCTTATATAGAAAATTCTGTCCGGACGTGCCATTTGAGGTGGCTCCCGGTAGAATTTTTTGATGAAAGTTTTTGAGCATCTTATTCATTAAGTCTAGTTTACTCATACCCAATTTCAGATAAAAATTCAATCGGGAAGACATTCAAATGAATTCTTGAAGATAACATCGCTTTTAACGGCACAGTTATCTTCAAGAATTCATTTGAATGTCTTCCCGATTGAATTTTTATCTGAAATTGGGTATGAGTAAACTAGACTTAATGAATAAGATGCTCAAAAACTTTCATCAAAAAATTCCACCGGGAGCCACCTCAAATGGCACGTCCGGACAGAATTTTCTATATAAGGACTTATTTGACCCCTTTTTTGCAACTTCGAGGACCAAACTGACCCTTATCCCAGTGAAAAAGCATTACTGAAATTATGTGAACCATGACCCACTTTATTAAACCGAGCTTGACGAAAAGTCACGGAGAGATGAAATAAAAAAAATGTAAATTGTAAGCAGGGTTGAAAATTATAGGATCGAAAAAAAAACCGATACAAAACAAAAGCAAACAAAAAAACTACTTGTCCAATACATATAGTTTAAAACCTGAAATATTTTCAAGGCTAACAATAATACATTTAGCACACTACTACGTAGTATTATTTTTACAATTAATTATGATGATGTTTATTATTACTATCACTATTATTAGAGATAAATACATATATATGATCAACATAAATGTACAATCTTTACTCTTTACAGTTAAATAAGTTTCATTTCACTAATATTTTGAAGAAAAAAAATCTTATTGGCATTGTACTCCCTCCATTTTTATGTAAGCTTCCAAATTTGATAACTTTCAGAAATATCATTTTTTTTTACTTTTGCACGGAAACGCGAAAATCACGAAGAAACTAGAATGAGAAGCGGAAAACGTCAATTTTAGCTAAAAAAAAGACTTAATTGGAAAGTTTCCGTAGAAAACGGAAACATACTCCTTCCTAAGAGCTCTACATAGTTTTTTACTGAAGATAAATTTTGCTAAAGGACATACCATTTCGACATTGTTTAACATTTTTGACAAATTATTACTAATAAAATATTATTTAGCGAGTAAAAAAGGGGACTTAATCCAAAGAAAGCTGGAAGCTAAGCTATTTGATGGGGGTATTAATTAGTACTCCATATTCTGGTTGGCTGCAATTCCAGCCAACTTTCCCAATTTGGGCTACTAATTTTGCCGACTCTAGTCATCTAGTGTCGGTGGTCTGCTGAAAAACAATAATTCTTTGTCGTCCGTTCCTTTGACTTTTACTATTCCGTGGAGAGTAGGTTACGCTGGCTCCGATAGGCAAAAGAGCTAAATTAATTCCTGGACGTCCAAGCATTGGATTGACAATTCATAAAGAGGATGAGAGGATCATATGGGGTTTTTATGTCAACACGTCGACCTATGGTGAGACGAAACATCTATTTTGCCACAAGTCAAACTAGCTTCCAACTGTATATAATCGAAAAGTCTCTCATTGTTTTAAAAAGGTTCAATTTCCAAACATATGAGGATTATTATTCATGATAACCAGCTAAACATAGAAACTATACACGTGTTTACTGTGAATAAAGAGAAGTTAATTACTTCCACCTTAATACACCAAACCCCTATGTTTTATAATTATAGAAACTCAGCGCATTATCCATTCTGATTTAAAAAATGGGTCAAACTCGGCAAATTATACCGTGGGATCGGTGCACCGTGAGCATGGTGTACCGATCCCAAAACGGTGCCGTTTTTATATTAAAAAAATCGCACACCTCCTACGCCACTCAAATCTGGAATTGCGCTGCGCATATGCTCTGTTTTAAATGTCCTTACTCCCAGTAATTTCTTTATGGGAACACTGTCGGATTCTATGTTAGTTGCTCTGCTTCGTAATCGCATGGAAATTTATGCTTGTTGATTCACGAGGAAATCAGTAAACATAACAACAAACCTATAATTCTCCATCCCAATCAGATCTACTCCATGCGCAGATTCAATACCATCTGCCCAAGACTAAATTGATCTCTGTGATTCCAGTTGAAGGGAGAAAATATGAGTAAAATGCTTACTCATGTAAACTATTTTGCGGGACGGAGGGACTCGATTCCAATTGTGTATATAAAAATTTATTGTATTATGTATTTATACATATGAGTTACATATTTTTACACGTAAAGTTACATATTTCTACACGCGAGTTACATATATATACACATGAGTTGCATTTGACCTGCCTGAACGCGAGTTACATATATTTACACGTAAAGTTACATATTTTTACACGTGAAATTACATATTTATACACGCGAGTTACATATTTATATACACGAGTTGCATTTGACCTGTCTCAACGCGAGTTACATATTTTTTACGTAAAGTTACATATTTTTACACGTGAAATTACATATTTATACACGCGAGTTACATATTTATACACACGAGTTGCATTTGGCCTGACTGAACGTGAGTTACATATTTTAAGATGTAAAGTTACATATTTTTACACGCAAATGTTAATATGTTAAAATTACATAGGCAATATTGGTCTCATTTGAAAGATCATGAAAAATAAAAAATTTTGATATAAATTTTATAAAAATCGGATCAAAAATAAAAAAATTATTAACATTTTTTTAAAAAAGGAGAAATACAAAATAACAAACCCAAAATATACGTACAGCTCCTTCGCTCTCCCAGGTATACCATGCACACCGTGGGACGGTTGCATGGTATACGAACTGGTCAAACTCTCGTGTGTGAGTTGTTATACCGTGGGAACAACCCACGGTGAGCATGATGCTCCCGAAGGCAAATTGCGTGTTACTGTTCACGCACGTGAACAGTAACTTTTTTTTTGTTTTTTTTCTTGTCCCGCGGCCTGCAGCAGAGTGATGTAACTCATATGTAAAGAAATGTAACTCACGTTATTGATTTATGTAACTCAAGTCTAGTCAAAATGTAACTTGTCAAATACATAATTTAAGAAATAATAAAACATTGATTTGAATGTAAACAATGAAAAAATAGAGAGTCTTGTTGTACAATTACTTTTCGTAAATCATGAATATGTTTTATTTTTAATATCATGATCATAAAAGTGATTTTAAAAAAATATTTTCTTTGTTTTAATAGTAGGGGTTGATTTTTTGGTGTAACTCATGTTATTACTTATGTAACTCAGATTATATCTTCTATTTCACAAACCTTTCATCTCCCTACAATCCGTATCTTTCTCAGAAATGGAAATTGGGTCAAGGAACTCCCAGCGGTTTGAACGGGTAACTCCCTGGAGTAAAATTTATGTAGGAACTAACAACAACTTAATCTGGTCAAGGAACTAGTTCGGTTAGACTCTTAGGAAATTTATGTAATATCTTAGTGGTAAAATAATTTTGAACACACAAAATCTGGTTACAAGATACGTCACTGGTTATAATTATTCAGGCGCAGAACCCCTTTTATGATTAAATTTAACAATTTTAAAATTACTTTTATTAATATTATGGACGAATATGCAAGTACATTTATCAAAATTTCTAAATAGTACAAAAATATTAATGATTTTTCTTTTATTTGACACTTAAATTTGTTCATATAAGAGAGCTTGTGCATGATTAACAATAACACGGGGGTTGATGCATTTTCTAAATCAAATGGGATTAATGCGCCAAATTTTTATATCACAAGGAAGTTTCAATTCACTACGAGAAAAACAGCTCTTTCATATACTTTTTTCTTTCACGCGTTGAATTTGGTAATATTAAAAAAGCTAATGTTGGAATTACTTTTCTCATTGTATTGAATAGAGTTATTGTAGATAATCATTTTAATTATTTGTTCATATACTATTTTTTATTTTGTTAATAAAATATATTTTAAATATATTTCTAGAGAAATCAACAGAATCAGTTAATCTAATCACTACCGCTAAAACTTCATAACTATTGCATAATCAATCAATCTCTTAAAACGTGTTATAGTTCATGGTTGATTTTCAAAACGTGTTATACTTTATTGTTGGTAATTTTCAAAACCAAGCTTAATTATTCTTTAATACTACGTACGTAGTACACTCTGTACACGTATATTTCGACATCCTATTTGACAAAGTTAGTAGGAGGATCAAAACTGAAAATTGACAAAGTTTTAAAGAACGAAAGGATTAAAATATCGCCCCGTATTAAATTTCTATTATGTGAATTTTCATAATATGATGTAGTAACTTTTTATAATGTTTATTACTAGTAATAAGTAATTATAATTACAGTTAAAGTTGTATAGTGTCAAATGTGAAATTTAAATCGTTGGAATAAAAAAAGTAGTATAATCAAGTAATCATATGACCCATATCAACCAAACTAACCATTTAAAAGAGTGAGAAAATAATTGTTAAGCCAATGAGTGTGTGTATCCTTTAAAAAGAAGACAATGAGAGTGTCTAACATGGAAGCTAAGGCCATGGAAGGGAGTACTCCATAGTCCATAGGAGCTACAAGCAAGCTAATCAATTTAGTAAGGAGTGTTAGATCTGAGAATTGAAGTTTTCAATAAACAAATTATGATGTATGTTTGATGTTTATCTATTGATTAAAGATTTAATAAAACATTACCTTTTAGTCTTTTACTCCGTATTTTTTACGGATAAAGGTTGGTTTGCAACTACTTTTAAAAAAGCACTTCTCAACTTTTGGCTTTAAAAAAGCATTTATTTTCCCAAACACTACAACTTTTATTTTTCTCGGCTTCCGCGTCAAAAGTGCTTTTACTTTTTCTATTACACAAAAGGCACTTATTTTACCAAACACTACCCACTTTTACTTTTCAAAATCACTTTTTTCTCAAACACTATCAACTTTTATTTAATCACTTCTCCCCATTTCATTTAAAAAAGCACTTTTTTAAAAGCAGAAGCTGTTGCAAACAGACCCTAAGAATATTGGTATCAATATCTCAATCATTATACTCCCTATTTTATTTTTATAAAAGCAAAATAAAAATAAGGCGACATACGTACGGAGTATACATTTTCACCTTTTAGGCTTTTTGAGTAGATTGCTTCCATATGAGATATTACCCAAAATGGGACCAAAAGAGTTTGAAAATTCCAAAATAGGACTCCCATGTTTTTATTCCCAAAATAGGACTAATTACTGTCATGTTTTGGCAGTACCAGACTTCAAACATGGCAGTATTTTCCAAATGTGGCAGTAATTAGTCCTATTTTGGGAATAAAAACATGACAGTCCTATTTTGGAATTTTCGAACTTTTTTAGTCCCATTTCGGGAACTTTCCCCATCCATATAATATTGTTCCTTAAGATATCGGACTATACGTTATTATACGGAGGGTATGGCTGTATGCCCCATATGTGGTTTGCTCATTTTTTCTGAGTAAAATTACTTGCAATAATGGACTACCGTGGTATGATTTTTTTTAAAATAAAAATGACAATCACGGAGTCTACTGTTAAAATGGGGATTGCCAATAAAATCGTTATGAAATTTCAAAAATGAACTTTGATGTTTTTTATTCTCGAAATATAAGTAATTAATGGAAGTATCAGTGTTCGCCTTTGATCAGTGTATTAGAAGTAACCATGGTTATCCTAATGTGACTGTTAAATTAGAAGTAGTCGTTGAATTTGGATTAAATTAAAATAAATTTATGCTGCACAATTTATTTGATTATTTATTATCGCTCGTGTTGAGTGTTGACGGAGTTTTCAAGACTGTACCGTGAAAGCGCAGGACGGATTTCACGAATCAAATTTATTAATTAATGTGGGTAATTAATTAAAGTAAGTAAGTACCTTTTTGGTCTCCTCCATGAGGAGGATCCGGTCGGTCCAAGAGTCCATGTTAAACCGGACCAACCGGTCGATATCAAGCAGAAGGTAATCTTTCATGGTGGAGGAGTTGACGAAGCTCATGGTCAACGCATGCATCCTCTTGTGAAGGCTCCCGCTCATCAGCACCAGAGAATACCTCCCCAGCAGAGTCGATATCGAACCGGGGTAGCTCGACTCGAACAGCCGGCCTTCATTCTGGAGAACGAACCGGTTCAGCTCCGGGTCGGCGGAGAAAACCGTCGGCTCGCCGAATATGTGGGTGGTGAAGACGGCGCCGTATCTGGACACTCGGTCGTCGATGAAGGGCTCCGGGTTTTGGGTCTTGTAGGCGGCAATGAGCTGGAGCGTCTCTCCGATGAAGGGCAGGCCGAGGCTCCCCGGCGGGAGCCGCCGTTTCCCGGCACCGAAAGAATGCCGGCGGAGGAGAAATAAGACTATAAGGCATAGAGTAAAGGAGAGGAAGAGATTGAAGTATTCCATGGAGAATTGATCGAAGGAGATAAACAGGGTATGAGTACATTTTACTTATAGGCTTTCTATTTGACAGACTTTATTGACGGTAGAGTGGCGCTGTCATCTACTCCGTGTTTTGCTACGAATTTTGTACTTTTATTTGAAGTCTTTATTCACACACTATTTTGAGATTTTATCATTTTTAGTCTTACGATTAATGGGTTATGAATAAATTACATTTTGGGTCAATTCAATATTTAGTCTACATTTTGTACTGTGTCTACTTTTGATACATGACGGTTGTATTTTCGTCCATTTATGATTCTTCCGACATTGTTTCTGATGGTTATAATCGTCGGAAAAGGGCCACAAACGGTTGAAAAACATTAGTCAAGTACCAAAAGTGGATAAAATGAAAGATGTGGACTAAAAGTGGAATTTACACAAGACTCGTCGGATCAAATGTGGAATTAATTCATTAGGTTATTGATATTTTTATGACGCAATTTTGATTATTTTAACTTTTAATCCTTCAATTATAGTGTGAAAAACATTTCTGATATCTGCCTTTGAAAAATTCATATTGATTTTTTATTTTTCAACTATAATCATAGTGTCACTTTTCAGTCTTTCACTTCTTGTATTGACATAATAATGGATGGATAAAAGTGTCTGTTGGGATATTGGGCTGTAACCCAATACGCCCGGCCCAAAACAGAGGAGGGCCCGAGAAAGAGGGCAAGCCCAAGGAGACCAACGGGGTTCACGACATCCCGTCTGAGATGTTACCCAAACAGCAGTCGGGTTAGCACAGGACAGGCGGACTCCCCAACTTGAAGCAAGTAGCAAAGTACAGGCAGTTCCACCTATGAAGGGAACCTGAACCCCGGACGGGATGCCCGAACGGGAAACCCGCAAGTGGAGGCATGGGTACACAGGTGGCAGGGGCAGCAGCCAACCGGATTCGGCCACGTCATCATTTCACCTACCCCCTCTTTAGTATAAATACTTGCATTGAATTCGTTGTAAGGGGTTAGCATTTTGATACTCAGAGCCTAGCTATATAATTGTCATTCTAGTTCGTGTATTAAGCACTATTCCGACGTACAGTTCAGGTAGTTCACTGTAACTTGAGAGTTATTAATGCAAGATTAGCTTCTGAGTTCAAATCGATTCACTGTTTTATATTTTGATACACCTTTTTACCCAGACCTACGTCCTTAATATTCAAAGCGTGTGTTGGGCTTTTGGATCTATGAGACTTAACCTCAACAGTGTCAATTTGATAAAATTCGAGGGACTAAATTGGAGAAACTTTGGAGGCGAAGACTAAAATGTCTTTCGCACAATAATTGATGAGAAAAAAATGAAGAAATTAGAGCCCGCGTGGTGCTCTGTTTTTTGGCTTATTAGGCTTATCAACCAACTTTTTGTCAAACACGTAACTTTTGATTGCGCGCCCTAAATTGTGTAATAATAAGATAAAGTAAGGTTGAAGTTACTTTTCTGACTGTATTGGCTGAAGTTACTACAGATGATCATTTTTACTATTTTTCATATAATGTTTTCTTTATTTTATTAATACAAAATATTTTAAATATAATTTTTTTAATAAATCGGCAAAATCAGCCAATGCAACCACTTTAACCAGAACTTCATAAATTTCAGCCGATTCAGCCAATTCTAGTGCTACCAAACGGACACTAAAAGTGGAATACGAAAAATGTCATTGCAACTATAATGGGCAACCAGAATTGACAAAAACTCTAGAGTATTTTATCGTAGTTAACAATTAAAAATAGGGAGAACTACCAAATAAACCCTCGAACTCACATAAAAAGTGCAATTCACCCCTTATATAGGAGGCTCTGTAAGCCCATCGTCATTTGGGGCGGTTCCCGGTAGAATTTTTTGATGATATTATTTTAGCATGTTATTCATTAAGTCTAGTTTACTCATACAAAATTTCAACGAAGAATTCAACCGGGAAGACGGTTAAATGAATTTTTGAAGATAATTGTGCAGTTAAACAGCGCAATATATTTCACAAAATCATTTGACTGCATTCTCGGTTGAATTTTTACCTGGAATTTGATATGAGTAAAATAGACTTAATGAATAAGATTCTCAAAAAAAATCATCAAAAAATTCCACCAGGAATCGTCTCAAATGACGATGACCAGACAGAACCTCGTATATAGTGGGTGATTTGCACTTTTTTTGTAAGTACAACAGTCTATTTGGTAATTCTCCCTTAAAAATATGTACTACCTCTATGTTCGTTTGAACTTTTCTCCTTGAAATTGGGATTAATTATTTTCATGTATATTAAATAAGATAAGGTGACTATATTATGAGAAATAGTTCCGGTGACTATATAATACGGAGTACTTGGGATCCGAGTTGACCCTTGCATCTATGTAGTTGAATTTATGTATGAGAGAACTCTCAAATAGGCCCTCGAAATTACATAAAAAGTGCAAATTACCTCTTATATAGGAGGTTCTGTCCGGTCGTCGCCATTTGGGAAGGTTCCCGGTGGAATTTTATAATGATTTTTTTGAGCATTTTATTCATTAAGTCTAGTTTATTCATACCAAATTTCAGCTAAAAAATCAAAAGAGAAGGCAGTCAAATTGTTTTCTGAAATATACTCTGATGTTCTATTGTGCATGAGTAAACTAGACTTTATTAATAAGATGCTAAAAAAATTCATGAATAAATTCCATCGGGAATCATCCCAAATGGCGACAGCCCGACACAGCATCCTATATAAGGGGTGATTTGCACTTTTTAGGAAAGTTCGAGGTCTTATTTGGTAGCTCCCCCTTTATGTATTTATGGAGTATTTATACTTACATAACAAGTATTTTTATTTATGTATTTAATCTTTTATACTACTGCATTGATAATTATTATGTATTTGCATTGATCGAGCTGACTCACCGGGTCTGGGTAGAACTTTGACCCGATGATCTGTTTGGTCACTTCTGAGTTCTGGACCTGATTTAAATCAGTTTCGATAGGACCAAATGAATAAATTTACAGTTTAAATTTTTTGACGAATAGATCATTTTGTTTTATTAAGTGATTCTTTGCATAGAAAAGGGACAGGACCATATTCATTAGTTGATGATTAAACATATTAAGTTTTATTATATAAAGAGCTGATATTGTATGAGAATATCTTCATTCAATGTTAGGGGAGTATTTGAATCTTATACCCCTCCGTCCCGTTGGAATGTTCCCAGTTTGACCTACACACATATTAAGGAAATAAACTTATCAAGGGTAAATTTTACTGTTTGGACACTGTTTAAAAACTGTTTGACACTGTTTGACACTGTTTTGATGTGGGATAACTTTCCATTTAGGAAAATGAGAACTTTCCATTGAGACATCCAAAAAAGGAAAGTGAGAACATTTCAACGGGATAGTAATAAAAAACAATGGAATGATTTTTTTTTTGAAGCAAATACCAATGGAATGAGAGAAAGTTGAATTATACTTATCAGTGTCATCACTCAATATATGCTACGAAGCAAAAAAAAAAAAAAAAAGATATTCTCTCAATATTTAAACCAATCGTACACGATCCACCTTGATGTGGCCCTATATTTTTTTTTTATTAAAACAATGATAGAACGTGAATTTTAATTCAATTATATAGGCTTACTTAGCTTCTTTAGCGAAAAAATGTTTCATTATCTTTTTTCATTCGTAACAAAATGATCTTATCATTTTTAAATATTCTCATCATAACTACAATAATTTTAAAAATAATACACTATATGTTGGATGTGTATACCTCTAACACTATATATTATTAGAATTACTACTCTAAACTTTCCTTCATTCCATCACATGTTTCACTATTTTATCATCAACCTCTCAATAATCTACCTACTTTCAAAGTGTTTAGGACATGTTATTACGGAGGGAGCATAAACGACCACTTTGATATTTTCAAAAAAATATTAAGAGAAAAGGGTATGAGAAACTGTCAAATAATAATTCCTGTAGTTTTACTCGTAATAAAAAGTCGATTGAGTCCATATATTCTTAATTGAATTAATTAAATCCACAAATTATCAAAAATATCCAAATCAGCTATTTCTCGGTTAACCATCTACTCAGATGTCCAATTGGCTTTTGTTTTACTCTTTTCTACTCCCTGCGTACAAAAAAATCTTCTCACTTTCATTTTTCATTCGTAACAAAAAAAATCTTCTCATTTCTAAATATTCTCATCATACTCTCAATAATTCTAAAAATAATACAATATTACAACTACTTTTTTTGGATGTATCCTACATTTCATCACATTATTCCATTATCTTCTCATCATATCTTTAATAATTTATATCCTCTTTCATTATTCTTAATCTACCTACTTTTGAAATGAGAAGGTTTTTAAGTTGTGGAAGAAATATTTTTTATACTTTTTTTCCCTTTTTTTTACATTTGTTGGTGAAATTCTAATAGGAGTTTCTATATTGAGTGAATATGTTGCATTATGAATAGGAGTAAAATATTTTTAAACTTGGAGTGTAAAGTTAAATTTTGGGATGTAATATGCGACATAGAAGTTTTTTCCGTCTAATTTGAAACTCCTTTCAAAAAACAAAGGAACCCGCTAAAATAAGAACTACGCAGTATATTTTATTCCGAACATACTCCCTCCGTCCCAAAATTATTTTCTCGCTTTCCTTTCCGGTCCGTCCTGAAATAATTGTCTCGTTTCTTTATCTTCCTTATTTGGTAAACAAATATATACCAAACAGTGTCAAACAGTGCAAAACAATGTCAAATAGTGTTGCTATAGTGCCAAACAGTGTCACTACAGTACCAAACAGTGTCACTACAGTGTCATTTTCTTAATCTGTGTGAAAAACCAAACGGGGCAATAATTTTGGGACGGAGGAATACTATCATATACGATAGTATATGAATTCTTATTTCCCGGGCACTTAATCTGTGTCACTACTGTCATTTTCTTATACGGAGTAAATTCAACCAAAAAAATAATTTAGTACTCCCTCCGTCCCGGGGAGAAGTTCCCAATTTCCTTATTTGGATGTCCCAAAAGAAACTTCTCATTTCCCTAAATGAAAAGTTATCCTACATTAAAACAGTGCCAAACAGTGCAAAACAGTGTCGAAACAATGCCAAACAGTGTCGAAACAGTGCCAAACAGTAAAATTTACCCCTCAGTAACTTTATTTCCTAAAAATGTGTGAAAGTCAACCCAGGAACTTCTCCCCGGGATGGAGGGAGTATATTTATTTTTATTATAACACAACTCAATACACAAAATTAATACTCCGTGATTAGTTGAGTACGAATAAAAAATTACGGATAAAACTTGTAAATTGAAAATATAAGGTAGCGGGCCCTTGTTGGGGCTCTATAAAATAATTCACCCCAACATTAACAATCAAATGATTGATTGACATATCAAATGCATGCGCACGTGCTACCTGTGTCGTATTCTAAGCTTACTCCTTGTCTCTATATGCGGTCAGTGGGGGCGAAGTGATTGGATTGAATTTTATGGAATGAATGAATGTATGTAAGAGAATGGAGCCGTCTGACGACCACACGAGTGGGTGTATCCTTCCAAGTTGTGGATCAAAATCGCCTGGCAGGGTTGCTCACCGCACTTCATCTTTTTCACTTTATTCGTTTAATAATCACAAATAACAGTACACTATCATAAAATTCAGTCAAATAAAATTGACCTTTTTATCTTCTTTTTTTTACCCCAAATGAGGTTGGGAGAGGGACCGTGGGCTGGGATAAACATGTGTACATGACTATACTCCAAGTTTTGAACTCTAAACCTCCCCTCGATGATCAATTGAGTTAGACCGCTTTTCCTGTTGACTTTTTTTATCAATAACACGTAGTAATAAATTTTGAATAATAATTCTAATGAGTTACCCCCTCCGTCCTACTAACAATGGGATAAAAGGAAGTGACACACAAATCTATAAAAAGTGGTTTATGTGCTTGATATTGAATTGATAAAGTAAAAATAAAATAAGAATGATTTAGAACCACACAAACTTTACCAAATAAGCTATGAAACAATCTTAATGGGACGGACCAAAATGGTAAAATGAGGCAATCTTAGCGGGACGAGAGTAGTATTATATTTGTTTGAACTTTATAATTTTTATGGTTTGAATAAAGTATTAGTATAGAGAACACTTTCATATGATTCTCATACTTTAAATCATTCCATATGTTTCTTTAATGAAAATGGGTTACATATTAGAAGTCGGAAATGAGTCGAGCTACAATACTACAACAAGTCTCTTTTCGAACATTAGCTCTCAAACAAGATTTTGAGTTAATCATCTTCTAGAAAGTCATATAAATTGTTGATTCTAAATTTGGCATAACTAAGTGAAAAATGATCGAAATAGACTTCTCATCACTCACTCTAATTTGCAAAGGACTGACAACCTTCTAAAGTGTATGAGATATTAAGAGTCAAGAACACTAGTAAACCTTGGATGCCATTTATCTGGAAAAGCTACATTCCCCCAAAATTCTCTTTTGTTGTGTGGCTTTGTTTCAGGAATAGACTCCCTACAAGGAAAAACCTGAGTTACATTGATATGGATAGAGGATGCACCTTTTGCTACACCCATGTTGAAACAGTAGCTTACCTTTTCTATCAATGCCCCAATACAGCGAAAATTTGGAATGATATATGTTTGTGGCTTGGTGTTGACAACATATTACTACACTTGCTGGTGTTGTCAAATGCTTCAAGAAGTTTTATGCCGGTGTTAGAATCAAGAGCAAGGCAGTGCGGATTGCCATGTGCTGCACAGTTCATACTCTTTGGAAGACAAGGAACAAGCTAGTGTTTGAGAAAAAGGCTACTCCTTCTAATGAAATTTTTCTTCAGATCAAGTTATTGACTTATAAGGTTTTGTATAGCCTTTATCCACCAGATTTGATTACTTTTTGAGGCTTTGTTGTTCGTGAATTTGATGTTCTTTGAGAATTGTTGACTGAGATACTTGATTGCTTTGGGTAATTGTGAACGGGGGTATGCCCCCTAAGTTTGTGTAATAGCTTCTTGGTTATATAATACTCCCTCCGTCCCAGAATATTCTTCCAACTTTCCTTTTTGGGACGTCCCAGAAAATTCTTCCAACTTCACTTTTTTGATTATGTGTATGGCTCACATTTATTTCACCTTTTTCTTATACAATTATAACCATACATTTATATTTTATTCCACTACCTAAATATGCGATCCAACTCAAAGTTGGAAGAATTTTCCGGAACGGAGGGAGTATTTACATGTTTATCCAAAGACTGCCAACCTCTAAGTGGAAACAACTACAAGAATATCTAGTTCAAAAGTAAAACAAAAATAAAATTATAAGCTACCAACGCGAATTAAAAGGTCAGCCATAATCAAGAGAGGCTTGAACATGCAACTTAATTAAAAGAGAGATTTTATAAAGACCAAGGTTGCCTTGTATTACTCAAGTACGCAGCATCCTGCCCCCATTCAGTTATTGGCGCGATCACCAACGTGTTGCCGCCCTCAATCCTTCCTCCGTCACCATAGATCAACAGAGCTTCCGCCAACGCTCTCTACTCTTGCTGCTAAGTTGAACACCATGTTAAATGTCCCACACCGGAAAAACCAGTGCCAGTCCTACCTAAATTCGGGTCTGAGTCGAGCTTCATAAAATGGGCCTTGTGCCTAATATTTTTATTCATAAAAATTTAATGATTAAATATCACAAAAATGCAATTTTTAAATAAAAGTCTTACACTGTAACAATGTAATGTTACAATTTACAAAAGTCTTACACTTTAACAATGTAATGTTACATTTTGTGAGAATGTGCTTTCCGAAGTGGCTGCTTTATTCGAAATCAAGTACTTATTAATATCTCTTGCTTGACTTTGAGTTAATGATTGAAATTTTGACTTTTCTTGGTCAAACAATTGTGTTTTGTTCACTTAATTAGGATGCCAATTTTTAGTTATATTCTAATTTGGAGTTTACAACTTTGAAGAGATTTTGATGTAGTTTATGAATGTTTAAATTTTATTTATTAAAAATTTAATTAATTATGCATAAAGAGAGTTGACTTTTATTATTGGTTGACCAAAAAATGTTGACTTCCCAAAACAAATTGGGACGGGGGGAGTACATAGTATAATTTATTGAAATCCTTAACAATATATACTAGTGATTTTCTCTACAATTCTACAAATACAAAGTATGTAATTTGATTAATTGTGAAGTGAGAATTCTATGATTGCAACATTGATGATAAACCTAAATAAACAATCAATTAGCATTTAAAAAATTACAAATTCACACATTAAACATTTAGAAAATTTCTGAAACATACATAGATATAGGTATAATAGTAAAATAAGAAAAAAATGGGCCCCTAATTTTTTCAGTTTTTCGGGGCCCTGAGGCTTGGGCCTCTCTAGCCTTACATAAGGCACGGGCCTGCCAGAAACGTTTGAATGATCAAAATGCTATAATAACACACGTGTTACTCCTCCTATCAGGTTGACCTTTTAGGATGGAACCCCGAGTGTTAACATGGTATCAGATCCAAATCGATCCATGGTGTGGGGCCCCTTATGAAAAATGATGACACGATTATATAAACGACCGGATGAAGAAAAAAAAACAGACTGATGAAAAAAAATGAATGATTGCACGATCCAGACGAGGTGTCTGGTCTTGAGGAGGGGTGTTAAATGTCCCACACCGGAAATGTTTGGATGATCAAAATGCTATAATAACACACGTGCTACTCCTTCTATCAGGTTGACCTTTTAGGATGGAACATAAGTGTTAACACACCATTCATGAATTATGACCTATCCACTGTGCGACATCTTTTCAGGTAAAAACCACTCTCGGCAGTCATCCATTAGCCCCAACCACTGAACCACCTCAATTATCTCAATCGGCCACACTCCGCAAAGCAAGCCGAGCCAAACAAGCCAATCAATTAGCCAGTCACCAGAGCAAAGCATCGAAATCCATATTCTAACCATGACAAGAGCCACTCAAAAACAGTCTTCCAAAAGTTCGAGTGACAAAACGGATAGTAAAAAAAATCCTTGGTGTGGCTAGGTAAAACACCACTTGTAGTTTCATATTAATGAATATTATTGTCCAAATTGACTGGCATTATTCAAGAAAATTTAAAATGGCTAAGTTTTGTGAGACACATGGGATATGTTTTGTCATGTACAAAAAATGAACAATCATGTCCCTTAAACGCTAGAATTCTACTAATTAATTCCATCAATAAAGCTAGAATTCTGCTAATTAATTCCATCGATAAAGTAAGAGCGAGCCTCGTGATCTATATGTTAGGCTTGTTATGCTTTTTATCAAATACTTCGTACAAAACAAGTTTGTTGCTCGCCTAGCTATATGCTAGATTTGGTGCGGAACATGAAAATTAGCATTGATGAAGGTTTGAATCTCACTTATTGTGATGGATTTTAGTCTTCATTCTCGATTTTTCATATTTACCGGGTTTCGGTGAGTCGCGTCAGGGATGGGCCCAAACGGGTCTCCCATTTTTTACCATATTTATGGGCTAGTATTCAACCGGACCAGGTTAGGGATCGGATTGCTCGGTTCCGGGTACATTGTATCTGAATTTAACATTATATACACTTTACTTCTTTTAAAAAACAACAATATGTAACGTTAGAAAACTTCAGAAGGACAAAGGCAACTGATAAATACAAATATATCTGTTGGAGTATATTATACCGGTCTACTACGGTTCAGGAGTCCAATACATCGCTCCAGTGCAAAGCCCGAATGATAGGGCCCTTGGCAGCCTATCATGCCTGTTTTGGCCCTTTGGGCCCATGTTGGCTTACTTGACCCATTAGGGTAGGCTTTTCCCCTACCTCTTTTTCCTATAAATAGGAGGTCTTCCCTCCATGTTAAGGGTTGACCTCTTCTTCCCCACTTCCTCCTCCTCCTCCTCCTCTCTAGAATAGATTAGCTAGCAACATCCATTAATGGAAGCTTCATATTTGTATGTAATTGGTGATCAAGAGAGTCTAATGAGAATGGGAGGGCTTGGACATTAGCCTAAAAAGTCCCGTGATTTTCTCCCTTTCGGGTTTTCACGTAAAGATCGAGTGTTCATACATATTTATATTTGTATTACTATATTGTGTTGCATTAAACTCAACAATATGCATTGAATTTTGAAACCAATAACTACTGGGGAGATGAAAAGAAATGGTAAATAATCCACACCTTTGAATATATAGACACATAAGTAGTAACTACATTACTAATTGCTCTAAGTGGGACTAAAACTTAATCAAATTACACTAATAGAATTAAACATTTTTAATTCCTTAAATAGAACTTCATATTACATACAATTATGTCATTTTATATCATACTCCATAATATACAAACCCTGGATTTTTCGTTCCATTATAATAACGATATACGGAATATCGCTTTACTCCCTTAAAGTTTTAATAAATGAAGGAACAAAAATGGCCTAATAACGTGTTCGGATTTGGACTTGTATCCTATAAGAATTATGTTAAATCTTTTCATTAAAAATAAAAAATCTCCGAAATATTATTCTATAAATTAGAAATCAAGAACATCTGCCAAATAACTTGTGGTCTAATGACATCACTACTACTGATATTCCAAATATGAGTTGGCATACAAGTGTGTCTTTGTGGGTGGATTTCTATTTTGTAGCCTCTGAGTCAATAAGGGGAACATCACCCCTTCTAACCCTTCTATTCTAAGCTCCCATGTTGCATGAAAATCTTTTCTACGGTTGCAATGATGTAATCCCACTATACCATTATGATAGTCTCTTTTTTCTATTTTAGTTGTGCCACTAAGTTTGTCGTATATCATATTTGATAATATTTGTGTAGTTTTAATTCATTATTTATTCACACTTTACCAATTAAATAATAACCACCAACTCTATTCTTCTTAAAAACAGCACTACAGACTGCTCATTGTGCAAATGGTAGTTTTTCTACATTATGTTTTCCAAAAAGAAAAAAAAAAGAAAAAAAGAAAATAAAAAAATAAACAAAGAAATGTTAGTTAGATTTGAAAACTTGATCAGGCAACCTAAGCAACAATGAAAAAAAATGAGTGAGTCGGGAAGAAAAAAATGAGAGACTGTGATGAAAACCTAAAGAGGCTCCTAGAGAAAATGAGAAAAACGAGAGACAAATTTATTTTTGCGGGAGTTCATTTTCACCATAGCAAGCATTTGGAGGAAGAAGCAATAATTTAGAAAAATGAAGATCATGAAGACTCACTTTATTTTGTGGGGATTAATTCGAACCAATAAAGAACACACATTTGTTTTTCTTTTATTTTATTTAACTTTGTGAACTATGAAGCATTCTGTAGATTTTACTCGAGGAAGTGTAAAGATTGTGTGTAGGGAGTTGATTGCATTGACTTCTGAGTGTTTATTTATGTTTTTACTTTTAATTAGTTTTTACTGTGTGTTGTTGTGACAATGGTACATTTAAGGTGCAACCACTTAATTTCTTACTTTATTGTAATTTATTAGTTTTAGAGAATCTTAAGTTTAGATAGATTAGTCTACAACAAAGGACCATGAAAGAGATCAAAGGAAGGTGCACGGAAGCAAGACATGTGATTTGATGTTACACCCGATGTTGTATGTAATCAATACCCGGTCACGTATGATTTGACTCGGAGATAAACAAGGTCAAGTGAAGCAAGACAACGTGGGGAAATCAGATTTGGTCATATACCCGATCAGGTATATTGACATATACCTGGTCGGGTATCCGACACAACATGATTGGAACACCAATAAATTAATAAATAACACCCCTTTCTTTACATTTCATCATCCAATCTTCCATATACTTAACCTCGGTTTAGAATAGTTGTTTTCTTTATATTTTCTAGTATGTTTAGTCTCCAAATAAGGAGCTAAATTCCTTCTTGGTATTGCTTTTGAAGCTTGTTGAGTTAAATTTGTGAGTTATTTTCTTTATCTTCTTCCCTTGAATATTAATTTTCCCTTTACCCTATCTCTATATTAATGTTTGGGTGTTGCTAAGTGACGATTAGTGAACATTTTGACATTAATAACTACTAAAAACGACCAATGAACTGATGATTAATCATTTATGGTTTCATAAGTAAGTAACTTAGGGTTATAATGTATGGTCTCATGGTTAGTTATCTTAGGAGGAATTAAACCGAAACGTTGTGTTGAAGTTATTAATTTCAATTGATTTCATTGAGGAGTTAAGAGAGTAAATGTTACTATCAAGTCGGTATATATGGCGTTGTTCTATCATTAGCCAATAGTAAGATTTTTAATGAACGGTCTCCTTATTAATAAGTACTTTTGATGAATTGGAGACACTCAACGATTGAGTATTTGAGAGAGGACTAATTGAATATTATTAGGCATATTTATTTCCGTCCAAGACCAAATAATGCTCCATCAGGTAAATCTGTCATGTACACTTTAAATATTAATGCTAAATCTACTTCTGCTACTCACTTTCATTATGTAGGTTTCCCTTCAACTGAGGATATTCTTGGTTCAGTTCCTCCCACGATTGTGAGTCAAATTTGTTTCTCTACAGGTCACTCTGCATTGCATTGTCTGTCTCGTTTTTCACAGCCTTTTACGCCTGCTTTGGTTGCTCCGAGTGGAGAATCAAACGATAGTGGTATCCAGACTCTGGTGCATCTGCTCACATGACATCATGTGAAGGTATTTTGTCAAATAAATCTACTTACTCTGGTGACATGATTGTTAGTGTTGCGAATGGTATCAGACTTCGCATTGCTAGTATTGGTAATATTACATTAAATACTCCTAGTCGGCCTCTCTCTTTAAAATTTGTTTTTCATGTGCCTCAAATAATTAAATTAAGTTTAATTTCTATTCACAAATTGTGGGCTGATAACAATTGTGTTGCTATTTTTGATAAAAAAAACTCTTTTTTGTTAAGGATAAATTTTCGGAAGAAGTTCTTCTTCAGGCGCGCCATAATGGTCATCTGTACCCCATCAGCCTCAGTCCTCCTGCACCTCTAGCTTCCTTTCCCACTTCTGGCACTGTGTGGCACCGTAGATTAGGACATTGTGGCGATACTATTTTGCGCCAGATGCGTAGTAGAAAACTTATTTCTAGTTCAAATTTTGAACATGATTGTTGTTGAAGTTTATTCCTTCAACCTTTGGGTCCAATACGTAATCCCAACGATTTCGAGTGGATATTTCGTGTGAGAGTGAATATATGATCCAATAAGCAAGTGAGATGGCTAAGAAATGCTGAGCAAGTAAGAGGACCGGATATTATTAAAGTCTAATAAAATCTCGGTATGCTACGCTTGCTAAAGGCCGGACGGAGGCCGTTCGTCTTACACCTCAGTAGAAGAGCCGCGAGTAATAAGCTAAGAGCTGAAAGTAAGCTAGAGTGCTAAGGCAGATAAGTTGTCAACCCTTTACAATGAAATAAATGCTACTATTTATATCACCAATAGGCAGTTGGCCCTGCTGATGTGGAGAGCTGTGAGTGGTTGATGCTTCAACCACCAAATCTTCTGCCTTAAATGCGCTTCCTGCCAGAATCTGGGTTTCCCGCCCAACTTGTGGAAACGAGCGTCCCCCTTGGATTGGGGTTGCCCTTGGTAATTACTGCAAAGGTTGTGGGCCGTGCGTAGCCTGGCCCTTATCTTCCCTGAACTGCGGATCATGGGTGGTGACGTACGTCTCCGCGACCTTGGGCCTTTGAGGCGCAGTCACTGATGTTTTATCTCAACGTTCGTCGTGGCACGTTACCTCGTTTGGGCCTGGTCGTTCGTCTGAGGAAGGAGTTAATGGGCCGATCCCCCGATTGAGCCATTAATCCAACAATTGTATTTCTTGCCGCTTGGGCAAATCTCAACGACTACCTTTTTCAGATGGTAGTCATAATTCTTTTTCACCATTGCAATTAATTCATTCTGATGTGTGGCAATCTCCTGTTTTATCTAATTTAGGTTTTAATTTTTTAAATATTATGTGTGTTTTATTGACGATTTTTCTCGTTTTACCTAGATATATCCCTTGCGCATCAAAAGTGAGGTGTTTCACCAGTTTCGTCATTTTAAACTTTTAGTTGAAAATTTACTTAATTCTAAAATTAAAGTTTTTCAAAGTGATGGAGGGGGTGAATTTTTTAATTTTAATATGCAACAAATTTTTGAGGAGCATGACATTTATTTTCAAAAATCTTGCCCTTATACTCCTAAACAAAATGGTGTCGCTGAATGAAAACATCGTCATCTTCTTGAACGTGTTAGGACTATGCTTATCACGGCCTCTGCCTAGCAATTTTTGGGCTGATGCTACTTTTACGGCTGCATATATTATTAAGAGACTTCCCTCTCCTACTTTTTCAAGCGCCTCACCATATGAAAAACTTTTTTCAAAAAGCTTCTGATTATAATTTATTACGTGTTTTTGGGTGTGTGTGTTATCCCAATTTTTCTGCCTCATCTGCAAATAAACTTTCTCATCGATCGATCCAGTGTGTTTTCATAGACTATGCCACTGAGTATCAAAGTATGGTTGATGTGTTACAATATTTAACTTTGACACGACCTGATATTACCTATTCTGTGCATTTAGTGTCTCAGCTTACGCATGCTCCCCGTGCTACTCATCTTTTTGCAGTCTAGCACATTTTAGGTACTTACAGGGGACACTTGATCACGGATTGTGGCTTCACCCTACATCCCAGGCCACTTGTGTTATTGCCTACTCCGATGCCGATTAGGCAGGCTGTCCCAACACGTCCCGTTCCATGAATGATTTTGCAGTGTTCTTGAGCCCAAATCTGGTCTCCTAGAAGTCCAAAAAGCCGCCTGTTGTTTCCAAGTCCTCTACAGAAGCAGAGTATT
Organism: Cuscuta epithymum; assembly: GCA_945859915.1. Taxonomy (NCBI): domain Eukaryota; kingdom Viridiplantae; phylum Streptophyta; class Magnoliopsida; order Solanales; family Convolvulaceae; genus Cuscuta; species Cuscuta epithymum. Next base: position 166,901 of record CAMAPF010001132.1, read on the forward strand.
GAGCCATGACATACACTGTCCAGGACACCTTGCATATTCGTTCAGTACTATTTGAGCTTGGTTTCCTATTACAGTTCCAGTTCAACTATTTTGTGATAACATCTCTGCTTCCTATTTGACTGTTAATCCTGTTCAGCATGCTCGTAGTAAACACATTCAGATAGACTATCACTTTGTCAGAGAGCGTGTGCCTCATGGAGACTTAGTTGTGAAGTACATCCCTACACAGTTGCAGTTAGGTGATATTTTTACTAAAAGTCTTTCCAGTCAGCAATTTTATTTTTTGAAGAACAACTTACGCGTTGTATAAATAGAATATTTTTTAAGGGACAACTTGTGTGTTGTATCTCCCGCACAGTTTTAGAGGGTGTAATAGAATATTATTAGGCATATTTGCTTCCTAATATGTTTTAAACTCTCCTAGTATAAATATACATGTCAAGACTCCTATTGGTGTACCTTTTCCCAAATTCTCACAGGGACAAGTTATAGATCTAACCAGAATCGACAAACATTTCAACAAGTGGAGAGTAGCTAAGCCAAATCTTTTATTTCATTAATTTAAATCACATAAGTTGTTCATCTTGGTGTTTAATTATTTTCAAGTCAAACAATCTTAGATCCCCCTTTGGTACAATTTCACTAAGAAGAAATATATTTTTTCCTATGGATAAGAACTCTACTTCACTATACTACATATTAGTGTTAGTATTAAATTCATTTTGATTCACATAATGACTATCGTGCCGTCAACGACCCCCTTTTATCCAAAACATAGGAGCACAGGTAGCAAAACTTTTCATTTATGGTCCAATTTATACAAGAATGTATCAACCTAATTTTTTGTTATCTTAAATATGCATATGAAACCAATATTTCATATGTGATATTTTTAAAAATTTGCTTAAATTTTGAGATAATTATTAAAATAGGAGTAAATTATATTGAAAAGAAAAAAGTATAAGAAAATGTTAAAATTCCCTAAGTAGAAGTTTTTTGTGATTGGACAAGAATACTCCTCACGGGGGGTTTTAGCTTGCCACTGTCGCTGCGTTGCTGTCACCAATCCTTTATTTTTGAATTTTCACTTTATCTTTTATTTTTAATTTTTAATTTTAATGGTTTTAAATTTATCAATGGTCCTAATTTATTTTTTAAAAAATAACCTGTTATAGCAGGTCAAAATGATTTGATTGATTATATTTTAAAAGTAAGCGCACTTATATGATGCATTTTTTTAGTAGAAATGCTTAAGTGATGGATCGAAAATAATAGAAGGGTTTGTTTGACTCTTCCCATTCAGAAACTATATTAAAAGCTTTATAAAGTTACAAAAAACTCAAATATTATAAACGTTGGACACACACAAAGTAAAAGATAAAGAAGGTTTTACGTTCACCAGAGCTTAGTGGACTTCGAGAATCTTTTTACGGGATGGGAGTACTATTTAATTCGATATTTAAAAAAAAAATCGGTTTAGTTATGTAAAAGTTCATGTGATTTAGTGGAATGTGTATGTATTATAGATAGAAGCCAACGAGCAAATTAAACAATCTTCTCTAGGATATTGATCGCACACATGATGTATAAAAGGCACACAATTGTGACCATTTGGTCAATCATAGTCTTGATCTATGAGTTTCATGTTTTTCACTTCGGCACACGACTATTGACCTTGCTAATTTTGGCACCCCGACAAACCACTATCAGTGCTCGTGGCATTGTATTTATATAATGGGTATTGTGCTCACGCAAAATAAACGTGCATTTGCCATATATATTTCAACTCCACTATTGCGAGACAAATTATACTTTATATTTTTGTTCATATATTTTTGTATGATTACCTCTTATCCTTGAGTTTTCATTTGTTCTCGGGAAATGCTTGGGTTTTGAGCTATCTTTCAAGACGGAAATTCATAGTGCTGGGGTTGGGTTTCCGATCTATGATCATTAATTTCTAAGATTAGGAAGAAAATTTTGTGACTCCCTCCACATTCTGGAGGCTAAAGAGAATCATAATATTGAACCTCGAGCAGCAACCTCTGGTGCAGAGCAATAGTAAAACGAAATGCTATTATTCGAATGTTGAATTTGGGAGCAATAATTGAATAATTACTGCTACATATTATATTATAAATTACAATTGTTTAGAATAATACTTAAACCAAATATCATCATTATGTTTGGCACTATTTGTTGGGAAAATGTGTGAAAAATTGCATTAAATGGCTATTTTGGGGCAATTTTTTGAGTGGGGTCCACTTCCGATTTGGGTCGGGTCAAAGTGGTTTCGGATTGTCCTTATTTAGGGCTACAATTCGATATATGGTACGCTCAAAACGGATAACGGGTGAATGAGAAATCGCTTTTCGAAGTTTACCCGTTAGAAGGGAAAAAGGATGGGTTTCTAGTGTGTTAATTTCCCACACCGGAAAACCCAAGGGATTTGCTACCCTTTATAAAGGGACTCCCCCCTTATAGAGTTAAGATTCTTAAGGGTAAAGGCTCTCTCCACGCGCGCAGGGGGGGGGGGGGGGTGCAAATCAAATCCCGAATTCGGAGAAGAAAAACCGCGACTTGCGTGCGCGGGCGACCTGCGGACACGAATGTCGTCCAAATATCTATCTCTCTGATGGCCGTCCATCAGAGATGGGGTATTCTGGTGGCCGCCCATCAGAGTTGGGGGTACTCTGATGGCCGCGGATCAGAGTTGGGCTCTTCTGATTGGCCTCCGATCAGAAACCCTCCCGGGGTGTTCTGATGGAGGTCTTCTGTCGCGCTTCTGATACGTTACAACAATTAATGCCCAACGTTCTTATCTTTTAATGCAGCGTTAAATGGACAGTTCATGGACGATTCAATGCCCAACGGACTGGTCATTGATGTCCAACGTTCAGGTCCATTAATTCACTATTTTCACACAACAAATCCTCCTATATAAAGCTTGGCAGGTGGTTTGCAACAACACAAGTTCTTACACGTTCTTACACAAGTCCATACACGTTTTAGCTCTAAAAACACACTGCTAGCATTCCGAAAATTTCCCCTGTGTTCATACTGTGTTCTCGTTCGCTGGAACTTTTGTTTGTGTGCTCAAACATCAGTTCGTAGTCATCGTATCCTGGGAAACGATTGTTGCAACGCTCCTAGCACCGTGGGAGGCAACAAATACATTTTAAGGACATCGTGCGTAGCACGAGCTTTGACTAATTCTGCTTCATCTCCTTTCTTGTTTTTCTCTAGTCATTTAATTTAATTAATTTATTTTAGCTAATTTTCTTTATTTTCCGAAACACACCCAACACTATTATTAGTGTTACTGTAATGATAATTGATAGTATTCATATGATTATCATAATTTTACTTAGGACTGCATGCATACTTATCGATATTAGAAGCCCATATACCAACACATACAATATGCATTCATATGGATAAACAGGTTATGTTTAAGTGAAGGGTTGAGCATATTCATTTCCCAGGTATTATATCTGAGTTACCTAGAAGAAAACGGAGGGATTATCATCCGTAAATCTTATCAAGAAAGCCTTGGATTGAAAGCAAAAAAATTGAAATACAAAGATATTATTATTAATATAATATTATTCCTATGATTATCTCAATACTACTTAGGACTAAATGAGTGACGGGTAGAATTGGTGAAACCTCTCTTCGTATTTAAAATTTTGAATTATGCACATTATCAACTCGTGATTAAGACAATGCTCCAAATCCCACACAATTATATAGGTTTGCGCTTGTTTAAACGTTGAGGAAAAACTATTGTTGAAGTTATTGAAAGTGTAAACGTATATTAGGTGATAGGTACACTATATATTGATGAGATTCGAAAATGGATGATCCAAGAATCACATTCATATGAACAATAGATTGTTGATGTTATTATGGACTTTGTAACTTAAATATAATTGAATCGAGTCGTAATGTTTAGGATCGGAACATGTTTCTTAACTCTTTAATTGAATAGAGTTCAAAATGTTTAATACGGGTGATGATAAACTCGTTAATTAAATAGAATAATGATATTTGAAATTAGTAATTATGTTTAACGTGAGTGCCTGTGCATTATGTTTATTAGCACTTAGGATGCTCTTACTTAGACTATTTTCATCCTCAGGTCAGATCAGACCAGACTTGTATAGTTATAAAATATACGGAGGCCAAACATTTATGATACTAGGCTATGTTTGGAAGACATAAGTCTCTGCCTTATAACTTTTGTATTATTTAAAAAGTTTCTAAAATCTCCTAGTTATATATTTGATATGACAATTTTTAAGACATTTTCAAAGAATAAAAGATCTTTCTTGAGATGCTACATGGAGTAACAACTCAAAAAAGTCAGTGACTTTTAGCATTAATTAGTCCCAACAGCTTGTATGTCAAACAGAACTAAACAAAACATTCAGTTTTTTACCAAACAGTTACCACTTTTTACTTTTAAGATCTTTTCAATCACTAAAAACTAACATTTACTAAAGAGTTTGTAAAAATATCTTTTCAGCTAGTTGTGTCAAATATACCCTAGACCAGAAAATTTGAGTCAAGCACGACTTTGTAAGTTGTAAGTTGTAACAATAAAGGACTACTCTTAATTACTCCTAATTAATTACTCTTAATTACTTCTGACTAGAGCTAATAAACGCGGAACTAACAACACGATTGTGCGACAAATGAAGGTTGAAGACGGAGCTTGCGAGGAAGACGCGAACACAATAGGCCGCCATTCAGGCGTCCAGATTCCTGCGTCGGCCGTCCTTCCTCTCTGGCTCTCCGCTCTCCGAATGTGATTTTGCCTCCACGGATTGACGGTAGGCAAGGCGAATCAGTCAAGTTTCTATCTGGCCAAGCCAATCTGAATTCAGCCTGTGAAGAAATTGAGTCATATCCGTGACCAAATAAATTGATGTTTTAACAATTTAAATGATACCCTAATGGGTCTAAGTGCTAGATCCGTGAATGGGAAACTAGTCTCAGGAAAGATTTATGAATTATTGAGAACTAAAGGGACGGTTCGAGCTTGAATGAGTTTTGCTTGGAAGTCTTATATTCCTCCCAAATTCTCATTTAACGCTTGGCTTGCCTTGCGTAGTCGGTTACCTACACAGGATAAACTCGGTTATTTGCATATGGTTAACCGGTGTGACCTTTGCAAGGTGGCTTGGAAACAATGCCACACCTATTTTTTCTTTGTCCTTACACGTGTAGGGTATGAGAAAAAATAAAGAATTGGTTGAGCTTAGCAAGGGAGATGACCACTCTAAGCAGACCCGTCAAATGGATTTTGAAGGACCATAAAAGTTCGAAGATCAAAGGGAAAGCTGTCTGGATTGCCTTCTACGCCGCGGTTTACTACCTATGGCACGCTAGGAATGCCAACAAATTTGATGAGGGGGACGTCAAGGAAGATGAGGTCATCGCAAAAATTAAGCATTTTTTTTTCATTTACCCCAGTGCCGCAAAGGGGTAAATGAAAAAAAATGCTTAATTTTTGCGATGACCTCATCTTCCTTGACGTCCCCCTCATCAATTAAGCATGTGGTATATAAAATACTTTTCAATATATACCCACATGACTTGATTACCTTTTGAGTTGAAGGACGTAGCATGGATTTTATGGATGCCGTGGTTTGGACAGACTGCTACATGAGTGTTTTTGGATGCCAAGGCATGGATATTTAGGATGCCGAGGCCTGGACGGCTTTGGGCACTGCGGCATGGGCATCGTGGATACCGCGACATTAAGCAGGGTCTTGGATTTTAGGGTGTATGCATCTTGCAACACCTTTGTATTCTGTTTTTGATTTTATGATTTGTGTGCGTGCTTTGGGAGCACCGATGTATTTTTGAACCTCTACTTGGTGATTTTTTGGCATAGAGTAGATCAAACAAAAAAACTCCTTTCACCCTCACATTTTGTGTGTGTGGGGAGGGGGTTAGGAGATTTAGCTTATGTGATGTATAGTTTTCTGGGTGTTAATATATATTTACATTTCATCTAAAGAAAAAATCGAATTCAGCCTTCACCAAATTACTCCAATGGGGCATCGCAGGATGAGTCCATCTATTAGACCCCCTATGCCTTCACCAAATTACTCCAATGAAGAACCCTTCCTTTGAGCTCTCTGGGAAGTTGGCAGATATAGAGGCATAACACTTGTTTTCAATGAGCCGCCAGAAAGCCATCACCAAGATGGAGATTATGGATTTATGGGGGTGTTTGAATCTGATTTTAAAACTGCTTCTACTCTTTCAAGGAGTAGAAACAGAAGTTGAAGTGTTTAGGTGAAAGTGCAAAAGTGATTCTGGTGCTCTAATTTACTCCTAAATCAATTTTTTAAGAAGTTGAGGAAGACTAACTTCTGAAAACTGATTATGCTTCTGCTTCTACTCTAAAAAAGAAGCAGAAACAGAATCAATTCCAAACACCCCTATATGTCCTTAGGACTGGTGAAGTGTTTGATGAAACTTTTTATCGGCAAAGTTGTTATTTTATCGGGAGCGAGCGAAGGATCACAGATATTCCTAAATATCACCCATTTTGCAGCAAGCAACATGCTATTCTTCAGTACCGGCAAGTCGAGAAGGAAAGCTCCGATGGCACTTCGTCTAAGCAAATCAGGCCCTACATAATGGATCTTGGGAGCACAAATGGAACTTTCATCAATCACATCCGAATTCAACCTCAACAATACTATGAACTCTTGAGAAAGACACTATGAAGTTTGGCAATAGCAGTCATGACCAGTGGCAGATCCAGGATTCAAAGCTATTGGGGGCAGAGTAGGGATGGACCGGGTCCGGACCCTCCGACCCAGGACCGACCCAAGACCAGTACTGTTAGGACCGCCCGGGACCGGTTTTCCGGTACCAACGCTACACGGACTAACGTAAAAACCGACGAGCTTGAGCTTGATATTTTGGGACGGGATCGGCCGGTCCTGGGCCCGGTTCTGGTCCCAATGGATATACTTTTATTTTTTTAATTAGAGGGTGGGTAGTGGGTACTTACCATAGACCGGTACTATTTGGACCCAAACCGAAACCAATCTGGGTCAATACTGGGCTTCAATTATTTAGAACCTGGACCGGTCGGACCTATGTCCCGGACTGCCCCGGCTCTATACCTAGGGAATAATAAGATGACATACATAAAGGCAATACAAAACAAAAAGACAATAAGATATATCCAAATCGAAAAGGTTTATTTTTACATAAATATTACTAAAGTAAAATTATTTTCACAAATATGACTATTAGTTATTACAATGTGGTGTCATAGTAACTTAAGTTTAAAATATATACATATGTTACTATGATATCATTATTACTCAAGTCATTAATCACATTTTTGTAAACAATCTTCATTTTAGTCATAAATATATAATTGTGCCACTACTAATTCTTAATACAATACGCCCCTATCATTTTTATAAATTCGAATAAATTTTACACATTAGGTTTAAACTTTAAACAACATACAAATTATATAAATACAAATTATACAATAGTGAAATAGTTAATACTGGTTTAGAGAGAAACCTACACTCGTTCTTCACTTTTCTAGACCCGGCTCTAACGAGAGAACTACTCCAGCTTGTCGTCAACTGAATTGCTTTAATTTTAGAATCTATAGCCTTCACGATTAAAAAAAATTGAAAAGTTTTTTAATTTGGATTTTGGGGATGGGGCTGTTTGGGTTTACTGAACTAGAGATAAGGGGGCATTTATTTTTTCAATTGGGGGCATTTATTTGGAATGAGATTTTTCTTAATGAATTATAACAAGATAGTGTTTGTTTATTGGGGGCAGCTGCCCCCTCTCCTATGGTTGTGCATCCGCCCCTGGTCATGACTCTGTGAGAATGTGCTGCTTCACCACAACTCTACTTCACAGTAATTTTTGGCAGTTGGAGTATTGGAGGATTGCCAATGAAATGTTAGTCTATGTACCACGGAAACTCTCCAAAAGAGTACATTTTCCCGTTTTCTCATGATTTTTGTGCGTACAACATACATTTGCGTTTATTGTAACTTTGTAACTTTGGCGTTCACCATTGAACACATGAATGTTTCGAGAGGCCCTAAGGTTCATTATACTAATTAATTATAAAAATTCCTTTTATATTAAAAAAATGTATTTGGCACTCTCATTAAATATTATTACTTCTAAACATCATTATTTTGTTCAATTAAACAATTTATTGTCATTCAGATTAAACATTGCATATACTTTAGTACTAATAAAGTAGTGTTATTTCAATTGAAATTGTTTATACTCCGTACTTATATTGCAATTGAGTATAATTATTAGAATTGATTGTTTTAGATTTTGCCCATAATTGTTTATTATCTCAATTGAATTGGGTTAAATTCTGTAGTTATTTACATTATAAAGAAATAATGACAAAAGTAAGACAATGGGCTTTACACTTGACAAAATAAACCTGATTAATGTATGGACACAAAAGAGAGTAAAAAATGCTGCAGAGACCAAAGTGCCCTCAAATATTAGATTTGCATCACTTCCGTCTCTTCTTAGCATCACAGATCTCAGGCTCAGCCTCCAAACTCGTCCGCAGCGCAGTCTCTTCTTCGAAGAATTCGTCATCGTCGGCAACCGAAACATCTCCGCCGCCATCACCAAGTGCCTCTCCGGACCTCTCCATCTCCCTACACCACTCGATCTTCTTTTTCTTTTTTTGATGGTGGAGACACACAATTTTTTGCTTGGCGAACGCGAGAGCAGGGGTTGGGCATAGGGGTTTGGGAAGGCGGTGGCGGGAGGGGGGGGGTTGGAGGGTGAGGCAATGGGATGAGAGGCTAGGGAGCGGGCTAGATCTGGGCTGGCTCTGGGGTTGAGGTTGGGGTTGGGTTTGGGGCTGAATCTGGGTCTGGGGCTGAATTTGGGGCCGGGGCTGGGCAGGTGGCGGGGCAGGGGCTGAATTTGGGGCCGGAGCTGGGCAGGGGCTGGGCAGGTGGCGGGGCAGGGCTGAATTTGGGGCGGGTGCTTAGTATGGGCAGGTGGCGGGACATGGGATGGTGGGTGTGCTATGATGGCGGCCGGGGATCGGGAGAGACTAGTGAAGCGGTGGTGGCTGAGAAAGGGTGCAAGCAGCGGTCACCGGACGGGTTGTGGTAACTAGAACCGGTGGAGCGGCGGGTAATGGACAGGCGGCAGTAAATGTAATGGGTGGGACGGTGGTCATTGAAAGGGGGGTGTTGGTCACTTGACGTGCAGATGTTGTCACCGGACGGGCGACCGTGATCACTGAAGGGGCGGTGGGAGTCATGAGACACGAGACGGGAGTCACTATGTCAATTATTCATTGGACGGAAGTCACTATAACGTTTGTTATCGTGGCGGTGGCCATCGGTGGGTACCTACGATGGTGGCTAACGATGGTCACTATTGAACCGAGTAATGTGATTTAGTAACTGTAACTGGACGTATCGGGTAACTGTAACTGGATCGACGGGTTGAGTAACTGTAATTGGACGGATCGGGTAACTGTAACTGGACAACGAGTCAGATAACTGTAACTGGATGACGGGTCGGGTAACTGTAACTGGACGATGGGTCGGGTAACTGTAATTGGACGGAAAAGATAACTATAACTGGACGACGGATCGAGTAACTGTGACCGAATGAATCGAATAGCTATAACCGATCGGATCGTAAAACTATGATTGATGAGGTTAGATAATTAAGTATAATTGGTTGGATTCGATTATCTTAATTGCGTGGGGCATTTTTCAAATAATGATACGGTGGCACATGTACATACGTAATGGAGTAGTATTTAGTTCTTGTATGGAGTATTAATTAGGGAGGGGTATATTTGATATTTTATTTGTATAACTCACAAAGTGATCACATGGTGGTCTCTTTTTTGGGAGAATTAGAAAGAGGTCTTATATTTGTCAAATCTCTTATAATTAGTAATATTGGTGACCTAACCCATATACATAATAAAATCAATACATACTAAAAGTTTAGTATGAAAACATTCATACTAAATATGAATCTTTAGTATGAATCTAAAGATAGTTTTTGATGAATCTTTCAAAATCAATACATAGTAAAAGTTTAGTATGAAAAGTTTAGTATGAAAACATTCATACTAAATATATTTGATTTTTTTTTGTATGAATCTTTTCAAAATCAATACATAGTAAAAGTTTAGTATGAAAACATTCATTTTAGTTTTTTAAATAGAAAAGCTGAAAATGCTTTAAATAAGAAATGTTATGAAGTAACAAGGGCACCGAGACTATTAAACCAAATTATATTGCTGTTGCTTTAGCTACCTAGAAGAATTTATGAGATGTTTTTCTTTCTATATTTCATCTCATTATACTTTAATATCCTTAATAAAAAAATAAATTACTTGTTTATTTTAATGGCAAACACTATTAAAACATTGTTGGAAAAAAAAACTACTCGTACCAAAACAGTGATATATAAACGCTTTTTTTGTGGAAGTGCTAAAGCGTTTGCTTGTATACTGAAAATGAACTCCGGCACCGAACTTCCTGCGCTGTCTTCAGATTCCGACTCCGACTCCGGCACCGTCTCCACCCAATCCCACCGCCACTCCGATCTCTCATCCACCATCTTCAAATCCTACCTTGATCTTGCCGGCGGAGGCAATCACCATCAGCACGATCTCCTCAAGATCCAATCTTTCCTCACCTCCTCCCGTTCTGGCGCCCTCTCTTGCCTCATCTGCCTGGAGCGCATCAGGCCGGTTGACCCCACCTGGTCCTGCACCTCCCGTTGCTTCGCCGTCTTTCATCTCCTCTGCATTCAGTCATGGGGCGTCCAGGCCTCCAATCTCGCCGCCGCCCGTGCAGCATCACGCGCCGCGACAACCAACGACAATTCCCTCCTCTGGCACTGTCCCAAATGCCGAGTCGAATACCCCAAACACCAAATCCCCAAGACCTACCACTGCTTCTGCGGGAAAATCGAAAACCCGCCCCACGACCCATGGGTTTTACCACATTCCTGCGGTGAAATCTGCGGCAGGCCATTGAAACACAATTGTGGGCACCATTGTTTATTACTCTGCCATCCAGGTCCCTGCCCCTCCTGCCCTAAATTAGTAAAAGCCGAGTGCTTCTGCGGGTCTACTGAGGATATGAAACGATGTGGTTTCAAGAATTTTTCCTGTAACTCCTCTTGCAAAAAGCTATTGACTTGTAAGACTCATAGGTGTACTGAAATCTGCCATGATGGGGACTGCCCACCATGTGGCTCAAAAGGCCTTTATAACTGCCTATGTGGGAAGCTGAAGATGGAAAGGCAATGTCATGAGAGTATTTTCAGGTGTGACAATCCATGTGATGTGTTGTTGGGATGTGGTAGGCATAAGTGTCAGAGAGGTTGCCATGAGGGTGAATGCGGAAAGTGCCCACTTCAGGGGAAGAGGACGTGCCCGTGTGGGAAGAAAGAGTACAACGGGATATCGTGTGATGTTCTTCCGCCTGTATGTGGGGAAACTTGTGAAAAAATGCTGAGCTGCCAATATCATAGGTGCCCCGAGAGGTGTCACCGGGGACCATGCATTGAGACTTGTCGAAGTGTTGTAACAAAGTGGTGCAGGTGTGGGAGCTTTAAGAAACAGGTACATGGACTTCCTTCTTTGTTAAATTACATCCTTCTTGATGAATGGAATATGTGCTTTCTTGATTATTATTAGTTAGTTCTAGATAAACTGAAATTAGAATAGGTTCCTTGTTACCAAGATTTAACCTGTGAGAGGAAGTGCTTGAAACTTCGGGATTGCGAACGACATGCCTGCAAGCGTCGCTGCTGTGATGGAGAGTGCCTGCCTTGTTCTGAGGTGTGTGTGTGTGTTTAGCCGTGTTCTATGTATAATACATAATTGTCCTTTTTACTCCTTTTATGTTTCTTTTCTGATAGTCTTTTTGGATTCTCAGGTATGTGATAGGAGGCTTCGGTGTAGAAACCATAAGTGCCCTGCTCCATGTCACAGGTTCTCTCTTTCTTTTATTTCATTTGTCGTCTTTGTAGAAATGGTTGGGTGGCAGAACACCATTTTGGTTGTCTTACTTTTCTTTTTGTGTTGTCCCAAAATGAGTTTACTATTTCTTAATTTGGCAAGAAATATGTGATTCTTATCATTTCACTTTATTCCACTCAAATCTCAACCACAACTTTTACTTTTAAAACACTTTATAATAATCCTGTCAAACTAAGACAAGACATCCAATATGGGACGGTAGTATTTATTTTTTATTTTTCATGCTTCCATGATAAATAATGGAATTTATGATCATGTTATTCTCTTCATACTAGCAATATGAGTAAGGTGTAATAATTTCTTGTTATTCTCCTAGAGGTGCTTGTGCTCCTTGCCCAGTGATGGTGACAATCTCATGCTTGTGTGGTGAGACATACTTTGAGGTAAGAGTGGCATTTTATTTATTTATTTATTTATTAATTATTTTAGCTCCATCCTCCCTTTATTTAATTTTTTTTTTTGCGAAATTTAGATGATCTCCTTATATTCAGTGTGTCACCCATGATTCTGTTTTTATTTCGCATACTTGTGGCCATGCTTATAGTGGAGTACTTGGTTTATCTATGACCTTCTCATGCACTATGGTATTTGCATTGGACCAATATCCCTGTAATCATTGTATTTATTAAGTTCTGATGATGGGTTGCATTGGAACTTTTATTATCAGGTTCCTTGTGGTACTGAATCTGAACAGAAACCACCTAAATGCCCTAAATTATGCCGTATGACTCTTCTATGCAGGCATGCATCAATTTCTAAGGTTTGATTTTCTCTATTGTTAATTTTAGAAATCATGGGATTGGATTTAAGGCATATTGGTCCTACATTTTCCTGGGAAACCATAGTGTAAAATGTAAAGTTCTATATATAATTTTTTCCATTCTCCAGCCACACAAATGCCACTATGGTGCTTGTCCCACATGTCGTTTAGTTTGCAATGAAGAATACCCTTGCGGTCACAAGTGCAAATTGAGGTTTGCCATATATGTTATGCTTTAGGAATACTACTGTATATTCTATTACAACACTGTTTAAATTCTTTTTATTTTAATAATGTTATAATTAGGTGCCATGGCCCAAGGCCTCCCCCTCTTCCTGAATTTACATTGAAACCAAAGAAAAAGAAGTCAACTCTGCAAAATGAATCGACCCCTGGAACGCCATGCCCTGCTTGCCCAGAACTTGTATGGAGGTCTTGTGTGGGTGAGCACATTGGAGCAGAAAGGATGGTTAGTAATTTAGCTTTTCCCAAACTTCCCAGTTCTCATGATTTTCTTCATCTTACTCTCATGGAAGTATTTATTTGGGTTAGAATTTAAGGGAGTCTGAAGTGGGTGAGAAAGAAGTGTGATAGAAAATAGCTCTTCTCGCTTGTTTGGAAGAGAAGACAAGTGAGGATACACACACATACACTGAGCTCAATTGTGTGGGCTTGTAATCCGAGTGGGAGCATTAAGGTGATAAAACTTTGGGCTTGTCCTGTGGCCTGGGTTAAGGAAGTATGTAATGGCTAGCCCGGTCCAAGCTAGGAGTTGGTCATGATGTCTCTTTTAACGTCAAGATGTCGCAGTCTACTAATTTAGATGACACTGCATCAGGCTGGTTTCACAGAGCAGTGAATACTTTCTCCTCTTAGCAGTGGAAGGATAACTGGCCATATCTCCCTTAGCCCAAATATGCCAAAAAGGCATACCCAATTGGACCATCATTATAAAAAAATACAGCTATATGTGTGTGTGTGTATGCATATGTGTGTGTGTGTATATATATATATACATATATAGAGAGAGAGAGAGAGACAGAAACACGTGGTGGGTCTTGTATTAAAAAAAATCCTAATGATGTGAATTTGAAGAGAGAGAAGGAAAACGATATCGTAGGACTGTATACGATTAAATGACTTATTTACCATTATAATTTATAAATATGTAATTAGTGTGGGGGTGGGAGGTAAATATGCCTTTGCACCACACATTTACTTTTCTTTCTTTCCTACATCTCTCACTCCAAACAACTTAAAAATCCACTCATTTCCCATCCATTTTCTACATTTGAAGAGGTGTGAGATGAACACCCCAAACTTGCATTTGTAATTTAAATACCCCAAACTTTATATAAAAAGTTATTTTAGCACCATAGTCAAGTATTATTTCTTATAAAAATGTAATTTTATGGTGTTAATTGCATAATTTAATATATTTTAGAACTCATGAAGACACAATTAACATTCTAAATTTCCATAGCGAAATAAATAATGTTACCCCAAATGTATATAATTGCAGAACTTTTAATTTGCTATTTTAAATTATGCAATTAACCGCATAAATTTACATTTTTGAAAGAAATAATACATGATAATGGTTCAAAAATATTCTTTTATATAAAGTTTGGGGTATTTAAATTACATATGCAAGTTTAGGGATTTATCTCACACCCCTTCAAAGTTTGGGGTATTTTTATTATTTTTCCCTTCATTCATTTAACTGATCAACTTACTTCAACACTTTCTCCCCTTCAGATGGTGTGCTCAAACGTGGCTGAATTTTCATGTGACAATCTATGTGGAAATCTTCTCAATTGTGGCAACCACTATTGTACTAAAGTGTGTCATGCCGTGAAGTTGATTCCATCTTCTTCTGCATCTGAAGGCCAATCTAGAGGCGATTCATGTGAAAAATGTACGCTTCGCTGCCAAAAGGTATGATCTCGGGCCTCCAACCGTTCATCTCAATTTCAGTTATTTGCTTGTGTTCCTTAGTTGTCACAGCAAATGTTTACTACTATACCTAATACCCTAGCAGAACTGTGTCGTATGTTTGAATTAGCATAAGTAATTCTTGCATAGTGTCCTACAGACTGCATATGAATGAATCTGTCACTAAGTGTTGAAAATCCTCAGTAGGAGTTAACCCGTTTTCAAAACGAGATTTGACCGGGACCAGCCAGTTATTTACCAGGAGACCGAACCGGGAAAGTGGCTCTGAACTCGAACTGGTGCCAGGAACCGCTCCAAATCTGGTCGTGTGTTTTAATAAGCTAAGAAACTGGTCCGAAACTGACTCGGGAACCGGACCAGAACTGACTCAGAACAGAAATGTATCCTTTTAGGCAGTTAAAGTTCCAGTTCTACCATTTCGATGACCCGAGAGTCCGAGACTGGGTGATCCAGAACTGGACCAGGGCATCCTTAATGCTCACCTCTTGAGGGCTCTTTTAGGGTTGAGTTAGGCTCAAGTGCTCAACACTAATTTATACTGGAAGTGCTAATTGGACAATGCATATGATCTTTGTTCAGGAGAGAGAGCCTGCATGTCCCCATCCTTGCCCCTTGCCATGTCACCTTGGAGAGTGCTCTCCTTGCAAAGTATTGATAAAGAGGTCATGCCATTGCGGTGCAATGGTTCACGTATTTGAGTGCATCTACTACAACACCCTCTCTCCAAAAGATCAATTGTCTGTTCGGTCATGTAGAGGACCCTGTCACAGGTATACAAAGACAGAGCTTTGTTTTCCTCGTATTTTTGCAATTTTTGATGTTAGGTGAAACATGAAATTTCTATGCACAATTGCACATGACGAAATACATTATTAATATTATTGATATTATTTTATTATACAAATACATGCAGAAAGTTACCATATTGTACACATCTTTGCCCTGAGATATGTCATCCTGGTGACTGTCCAATACCTGAACAGTGCTCGAAAAAGGTACACTCTTCTTGAATAAAGGGAAGTCAAATATGCTTTCTGTTATATTGGACCGTGTTCTTAATGTGATTTAGGATTAAACCCTAATATGTTTATGAATAGAGGGTCACATTTAGATTTTTATGATGGTGTATTACTGTACTGTAGAGGAAAGAAAAAAGGAAATTGAACAAAGAAATTATATTTTGCTGTAAACATAAGAGCTACAATTTCATTTCAATTTTTGGTCAAAAGAATACAGTTTGTAAGCCCGAAAATTTCTATATTCACCAAATAGAAGAAAAAAATAGGGGAGTCTATCAGGCTGTCTGAACTTTTGTTTGCATTATGTTAGGTTGTCATTCGTTGTAAATGCCAAACCTTGAAAAAGGAGATGCTATGTAAAGACGTACAAGCAATATATCGGCGTAGTGGGTATGATGATCCCAAAGATGTGTCTAAAAGCCGCCAATATGGAGTTGGTCTACTTCCTTGTAATCTCACTACCGATTGCAAGTCCAAAGTTAGGGGTGCCGCCGAGTCGGAGTTACACCTTCGAAAACCCAAACTTGAAGAGGTAATCAAGTTATATGGACAATAATTCTAACTTCAAGACATAAATTTTATGTTGGATTTGTTATACTAGGTACTTTTCTCTATCACACACACGCACACATTAAGTAATTGTAAAGTATTAATCCCCAGTCTGGGGGTCTATGCCATGCTTGCTTAATGGGACATTTAGTTCACAGGATGTAAGGGTACCTTAGGTAATTGGATCACCTTATTGAAGATAACATGAGGATATTACAGTGATACTACAATGTGATATTACTGTGACAAGGAATGGTCTAAAATATAGCAAAGACGATCTTATACTCCCTCTGTCTGCTCATTTGAATGAGTGCATACAAGATTGAAAAAAGTGAAAGTGTAGCACATATTGATTTTCGCAAGAGGAAATGAATAATAGTTTTGACACACAGACAAAGAAAATGAGAAGATAAACTAGAGATAGGAGTTGTACCTGAGAAACCTAAAGTGATCACATATTCACATTACCCCACTATTGCCTCATTTTCCTAAATGGAAGTAATGTTAGCTTTCCATGGTAATCTGATAATTTGAAGTTTGAACAACACAAGGCAGTATCACAATACTGTTTTCACGTAGGCAAGGTGATGTGAGATTTACCAACCAAATACCCCCCTTAATTGATTTATATAATTTTAGTGTGGGATGGAGGTGTAGCACGGAAGGCGCCATGCACCTTCTTTAGACACATTTCACTATAAACGGTTAAAGTTCTAAGTTCAACAAGTTCAACGTTTTTTAGGAAGAGGAGCCAGATACCAAAACCAATGCAAAAAAGCGTAGAAGACGACGAGACCATGTGCAGGAAGACATGAAAATCTCAAGACTGCAGGTATTTGTTAGCGTTACTATTGATTTGTTACCTTAGGTCTCGTTTGGTAAGTCTTAATCAGCTGAAATAGTTGAATCTACTGATTTTTTAAGGTAAAGTGTTTGATAATATCTATGTCAAGATGTGCTTGTTTTTCTTAATCTGATCATTTTATTCTGTCAATAAGCAGTTAAGCTTGAGTTCTACCAAACGGCGCCTGAATTTGATAGCTTAGCTATATTCTTATGATTGTTGTTTCTACTGACAGCGATTAATAACTGCTACCTGGAGGCTGCTTCTATTTGTCATTGTGATCATAACTCTGATAATATCATCGTTTTATGGCTACAAAGGCTTGGTGTGGTTATCAGATCGAATGAACGAAGCTGAAATGCAGCGAAGAAGCAGATATCCTTCTCGTATTTAGCCAAAGAAGTAGCCACCCAAACATCTCATCCTAAATTTGTATGGGAGCTTAAACATCTCATCCTAAATTTGTATAGAATTAAGAAAAAAGCTAACAATACAAATAAGACTACAAAGTTTAAAGTTAAATCTTTTATTCAGTTGACCATTTTGAATGTAACTCACATCTTGATACTGAGAGCTTGCAAATCGTATTATGATATTATGGTTGGTTTCTTGGTCCAAGTATTTGGCTAAAGCAATGATAAAAAAACTTAAGGGCATCAGTCTCACTGTTTTTGTAGACCCATGAATTTAATTCTCTATTTATATATGATGAGTTGACAATGAAATGTATTGAGATGCCCTTGTAACGATTTTGAACTGTAGTGGAAATGATTCCTCTTGGTTCATTTTCATTTTTTAGTACGGGATTATAATTTTCCGCGCTTCTATTGCATGACTATCCATTTCTTACTACATTCTGTTTTTCCCATTGGCAAATAGTTGAATTGAAGTGATAATCAGGTCTTCTTCCCCGGGCCTATGGTCTAAAATAATTTTTAGTTGGGTTTACCACAATTGAATTGGAAAGACAGCTATCTTTGACTAGGGATGGACTGGACCCGGGCAGACTGGTACTGGATCGGTGATTATAAGTGGTGGGATTCAGGCTTGATTTTTTGGGCTTGGCTGGGCTTGGTTTGGGTCTAATGGCTATTTTATAATTTTTTTTTAATTAAATGGGTTGGTACTGACTAGGGCCCAGTAATGTTTGGGCCTTGATCGAACTGGTATCGGAGCATATCGGGCCATTACCGGACTCCACTTTTTCAAAATTGGTACCGCCCTAGCCTGACTCGGCCCGATCCGGGTCCATCCCTATCTGTGACCCTGAAAATTCTTATTGCCGATGCACAAATATTTCACTTTTTCAGTGTCAAAGATATTTTCATTTACTACAATGAAAACAAATTGTCTAAGCATCACAAACAAAAACATTTGGTGTGTAAGTTTTTTTTTTTGTTTTTTAAGATGATATTTTATTAAGAAACAAGAAAAATTGCATGGAAAGGGAGAGTAGAGAAAAAA
Source organism: Cuscuta epithymum (assembly GCA_945859915.1). Taxonomy (NCBI): domain Eukaryota; kingdom Viridiplantae; phylum Streptophyta; class Magnoliopsida; order Solanales; family Convolvulaceae; genus Cuscuta; species Cuscuta epithymum. Next base: position 185,566 of record CAMAPF010001132.1, read on the forward strand.
ATACAATGAAGAAAATTGAAAAAAACAAGAATATTACGAAAGAAATCCATCGGAGCTGCTCCATTCATTATCCCATTTGATGTGTAAGCCAACATGTACAAAGAACATTTTTCATGTTGGTATTATTGTTACTTGTTAGGATGATATTTGACGAATTGACAAGTTTAGGTGATCGCTTGTTTGTACTCTATCTCACATGATTTTAGTGATAGAATGTTAATTATATGGTCTGATCCGGTCGGTCCGGTTGTTTAAAATAGGTCTCCTGCCATTCTGCCAATAGCCGGTCACAAGAGTTTTTATACGGGCTGCTAATGGTAATAAACAAATATTTTATTACTTATTCAATTCATTTCGAATGAAAATTTTGTCATCACGAAATTGAAAACTACATCCTCCAGCTCTGAGAACAGCAAAAAGGTGTCTCATCTTAATTAATTTGCCGAAAATGATAACAAAACATTGCATTGAGAAAACGTGATGATATTGTTATAAATAAATTAAGATTCCTGTTATCACAATCAACAGTGTACTTAATACGAAGTAATACATAATACACACATTTTTATTTGAAACATAATACATACACAAAACTATCTGTATGAAACAAACGGGTTAAATGGCTACATAGCTTAAATAAGTATAAGAAGACAAATTAATAGCCTATATTATTCTTTTTAAGTGCATAGCACTTTTGTAGTTAAAAGGAAACCACATGATTATGATTAACATAGGCAACCGTTTGTTTTTATCCCCTTAGTTATATATGTAAGTTATGCTATTTGTTTTAATTATTCAAATATATGACATAAATTTACTCTATTTTATCATATCGTTTGGTAACTATATATTTCGGCTTGCGTTATATTTATTTATGGTTATAATTCCATTTTTCAAATTTCTAAAAAAAATCTATGTATTTACATATACCCGTGATTCTAGCCGATTAGATTAACATGATGATGTTTGTTTCAACATTAAAGAAGTGTAGTTAAATTTATGTCATATATTTGAATAAATAAAACAAATAGCATAACTTACATAATTAAGGGGATAAAAACAAACGGTTGCCTATGTTAACCATAATCATGTGGTTTCCTTTTAACTACAAAAGTGTTTTGCACTTAAAAAAGAATAATATAGGCTATTAATTTGTCTTCTTATACTTATTTAAGCTATGTAGCCATTTAACCCAAGAAGTTATTGACGAACACTTTGTCACGGTGCGTCAAAATAATATTCAATACTAGCACTTATACGTAGTATAGGTGAAGTAGAGTTCGTATCCACAGGGAAAGAAATAATTCTCTTTTTAGTAAAACTAGTAAATAAGGGGGGTTTTGGGATTGTTGGAATTTAATTTAATTAAATACGAAGATGAATGACTTATATGAGATTTAATTCAAAGATAAAAAGGACGCATTGCTACTTTCCACTTGTTGATATATTTTAGTCGATCATTGTTATATCGATAACTTATCCCCTCTCGAATACTCAATCGAGGAGTATATCCAATTCATCGAGGGTAGTTATTAACAACGACCATTCATTAATAACCCTTACTATTAATCAAATATAGAACAACGCCGTATACCGATTTAATAGTACCATTTAATATCTTAACTCCTTGATGAAATCAATTGAGATTGATAACCTCAACACAACGGTTTCGGTTTAACCAACAAAATTAATCCCTCTTAAGTTTATTAACTACGACCGTGCATTAATAAACCGAAGTTACTTACTTGTGAAACCATCAATGATTAACCATCGGTTCGTTGATCGTTTCTAGTAATAATTAATATATGAAACAAAACTAGTTGATCCTTTAAGTAATGTTCTAAATATTAATATGAAATATTAATAGGAATTAATTAATATTCAAGGAAGGATATTAAAGATGATAAATACTACTATAACTAATGTCAAGATGTTAACTAATTGTCATCTTAGCAACACTCCCCAACATTAATATATAGATAGATTAAGGGAATAATTAATATTCAAGGGAAGAAGTTGAGAAAATAACTCACAACTTTAATAATCAACAAGCTTCAAGAGCAACACCAAGAAATTTAAGTTTAGCTCCTCATTTGGAGACTAAACATGCTATAAAAATATAAAAGAAATACGATTCTAAACTGAGCTTAAGAGTATGGAAGAAGGAATGTAAAATAGTGAAGGAAAAGTGTGCTATTTATAGGTGTTTTTCAACACCTTGGGCCGGGTACCTGACCGGGTCAAGAGCCCACCCGACCGGGTGCATGTCAAGATCAGATAATCTTCCATGTTCTTGTGTTTCAGCACGTTAAAATGTCCCGGGTCACATCTAACCCGACCGAGTGAAATACCTCACCCGAACGGGTGATGTAATTTCCTGAGCAGTTTCGTATTTCAAGTCTCACCCGACCGGGTGACTGTCCTGGGCAACCAATGATCATTTTTCTTCACTTCGAAGTCTTCCTCTCCAACACCATAAATCCTAACTCTACCTTACAACTTACAAATGAGAACTAAAATACAATTACAACTAAAATCACACAAATGTTTACAAACTAAATAAAATGGTAAACAATCCACACAAATCAAACATAAAAAGATACATTTATGCACTACTAATTAGTGCATACTCCGTATCAGTTATCAGCCATTATTTTAAGTGAGGCAGGATATGGCCGAACTAAATAAAAGTTTGTTGGAAGAATGTGTTAAAAATTGCATTTAATGGTAATTTTTAGAATTTTTTTTGAGTTGGGTCCACTTCCGATTTGGGTCGGGTCAAAGTGGTTTCGGATTGTCCTTGCTAAGAACAAATCCAATGGAGAGGTGGATTGCATCTCCACCTCACCAAATGCACTTCCTTTTAGAAAATGTGATCTCCAATGCAACAAAAAATGAAGGGAGCAAAACTTAGTTGGCAAAGGAGAGAGAAGATGATTATTCTCTATTTTGCTTTCAAGTTCCTTTTGCATTGGAGTAAGAAGAAAATAGACCCCTTCAATTTGTTTATTTTGCTCCACAAGCTCTTTAGACACTTTGCATTTGGATGACACATAAGCACCAATCCACCCTATGGATTGGAGATGCTCTAAAGACTACAATTCGATATGTGGTACACCCAAAACAGATAATGAGTGAATGAGAAATTGATTCATAAAGTTTATCCGTTAGAATGGAAAAACTGATGAAAGGGTGAGTTTCTAGTGTGTTATTTCCCACATTGGAAAATCCAAGGGATTTGCAACCCCTTATAAAGGGAAGTCTCATTTAAGGGTTAAGATTCCTAAGGTGAAAAGTTTTCTCTTGCGGGCGACCTGTGGACACGAATGTCGTCCAACTCAATTACACATACTCAAACAGAATAGACCAAATCATACTGGAACAAATGAGATCAGAAAATTTCAAATACAATTAAAAACATTCTCGTACAAAAGTAACAAAACAATAATGTTGGCATGCAATAATAGGGGGTATTTGAGCAATCCACCGACTATGATCGAATAACTTATTTGTTTCCAACTATCTTTTCGGGTCTTATTATGCATGGGACCGGTGCTTCCGGCCCTCTACTGTTTGGCCGGCCGTCTACCGGTCTACGGGCCGGTATGCATTTGGAAAGAATTGAAGCAGCCGACGCCTTTAATTGACTAATCTTTGATAGAATTAAATCAGACTAAAGAGTATTCAAAGTCAAATCTCATCAAATTCTGCTCAACGTTTACCAACTTTATTGTATTATATTTATTATTATTATAAGATAGTTATAAATACATTATTATACATACGTGTATACGACCCCGTCTCTTTAAATTTCCGTTCTGGGAAGTTGGAACCGTTCCACCGGTGGGATGTTGGGAGTTTCTTGACTAGCTAGCTAGGCTGTGTTTGATGGAGTCATGCCGTCTTTTATTCAATCAGAATTCCAAACCTTTCCTTATTCAAGCAATTGTTAGCCAAGTAGCTGACTCTAATGGGAGAATTAAATAACCATTCTAATAATTTGGCTCATATAAAATTGTTCCAATGAGCAACACAATTTGTAACTAGTTTATAACACTTAAAAAATAACAGTATTGACACGGCTTTGGCACAAATTGATCGACGATTCTGTGTCAAATAGACCATGACAAAATGACATTGACACCGATTCAGTGTATCTGAGCCAAATCCTTTACGTATTCTGGAAAACTCCTACCAAAAATATGTGTAAATCGGGTCTTTTTTGTGTAATAGATATTACTAGTAGATAGTATGGGACAATCAATTTGAGTTTTTTTTGTCTAAGTTAAAAGATATTGACTGTGTTTGTTTTTCAGCGTTTTCGGTCTCAAACGCTGCAATTAACAGCGTATCATGCGTATATAAAAGTGGCGCTTTGGCTGAAACGCCGATATCCAAACACAGGCATTGCCTCTGTCCCTAAATAAAAGACACTGTTTCCTTTTTGGGTTGTACCCTATAAAAGATTCATTCCCCTTTTTGGCAAATAAAACAGTGTCAAACAATGTCCAAACAATGTTCAAACAATACCAAACAATTTTTTTTGGTTGGATGTGTGTTAGTGAAACTATGCCTTTTATATATGGACACACGAGGGAGTATGATAGATTTGTGATTGAGTATACATTAGGCTAGTAATCCATTTTCAAAGCACTAAAATTTTATGTGATAATAGTTAAATGCATGCAGGCCATTTCGAATAAATTAATCCTACTTGGTAATATCTTGCAGCTTTCAAATTGTTAACAAGTTGAAATTGTTTTTTAATGAGTTTATTAGAAACCATGGTCATAATGTTTCCAATTTGTGGTTCTGAGTCAATTTTGTCCTTATTCTATTGTGACCAAATGTCCGCTAGCTATTACTTTCCTTCATCACTCAAGTAGTATAAAGATATTGATAAAAACAGAGTAAATGCCAGTCGTACTTGATTAAAAACCTGACAAGCAAACTAGCAGTCCAAAGAATAACTACACGTTCTGTTAGAACTAATACTCCTGGCAGCACTACAAGAATATAATTACACAAAAAGGGGGAAAGAATCAGATATAGAAAAACCAATGTGAAAGTAGTCTAATAAGGTAAATTCTCATCAATCAGAAACAATGGAGATCACACCACTAGAGATGCTACCATGACTATCTCCACAAAGAGCCAAAGCCCTCTCCAAATTAGCAACAATGTCATTCATGCACGGTCTGTCTTTTCCTTCCAAATTCACACAATGCAAAGCGGTATAGGCCACCAGTTCAACCGCATCCGACTCGTTTGGCTCCTCCGGCAACCCGACCCTTAAGTCCAGAATCTTATTCACTTCTCCCGCCATTATCGGTGGCACCGCATAGTCCACCAAACTCATCGGCTCCCCGCCTTCTCCCTTAAATATCGCTCTTTTCCCGGTCAACAATTCCAACAACACAATGCCAAGACCATACACGTCACTCTTTGCGGTCAACACATTCAGACCGTAGTACTCCGGGTCGATGTACCCTACCGTCCCGGCTTTGCTCATTGGCCTGCTGTTATCCACGGGACCCATTAACGATAATCCGAAATCGGAAACTCTAGCCGTCCAATTCCCATCGAGTAATATGTTTGATGACTTGATATCACGGTGGATGATAGGCGGGACTGCATAGCTATGGAGATATTCTATCCCACGTGCTGCGTCTAAAGCGATCTTAATCCTCATTTTCCAAGAATTCACTAAGCTACTACTCTTATCAACATTGTTCTTGTCATGTAAATGATCATGAAGAGCTCCATTCTTCATGTATTCATACACTAAAAGCCTCTCTTCCCCTTCCTCACAAAAACCAACCAATCTAACTAAATGTTTGTGGTGAAGCCTCGACAAGAATGAAAGTTCTGATTGAAACGCGGTTTCTTTCTCCTGGAATACCTTCGTTGTGGGTCCACCTCTCTTGATTGCCACCTCTCGCCCGTCGCGCAATTTCCCTTTGTAGACAATTCCGAAACTACCACCTCCAATCTTGTTCTCTAAGGAGAAGTTTTTGGTCGCAGCTACGAGGTCGGGGAATGTGAACTCCTCAGCAATGTCGGCTTGTTTGAATGACGTTCCACTCCTTTGACGCCTCACCAACAGAGATCCTTGTCGCCGGATCGTTGAGGATCTCGAGACGTGACCGCTAGAGGAGTGGCGAGGGCCATTGATAGTGGGCTGAACTGAGTTGTGGATTTTCTTCTTTCCAAAACAAACACCTGTCCATAGGCAGTAGATAATGGTACATATTCCTGCAAATGCCCCAACTGATCCGACCACAGCGAAAGCCAATAAACCCTTCGAAAGCCCTTTCGAATCCGACGGTGGAGATGACACTGGGGGATTGGTAGGCAGCGGCGGTGGTGGTGAAGAAATCGGAATGTGATCACAGGGTTTACAGATTTTTTTATTACCAGTACAGAGGGATTGATAATCTGGGAAAACACCACAATCATTACAATCACTCTCAACACATGGACCTGGAAGAATCTTGGAAAGAGGGAGATCAGATGATCCGTTTTGCCAACCGGGGCCCCAACAGACCACCGTGAAATTGCTTCTTCTCAACCCACAAGTGAAATCCGGGCCGGAAACTATTGATTCGAAGAACACGCCCTTTACTACACTATCCAAAAACGTACCTTTTCCACCCCAGCAAACAAGTGTTTGATTTGCTCTCCTAATTGCACAGCTATGGTTTAAGCCTAAAGATAATCCACTGTATTCATAAGCTGAATTGAAGGGCACGTCTAATTCTCCATTATCATTGCTCCCTTTGCAGATTACAAAGCCGGTTGTGTTCATCCCACAAGCAAATCTTCCGCCTGCGTAGATACTCACCATTGATTCGTTTTTGAATTCTCTTTCCAGAGCTATGGCTATGGGGGTTTCTCCCCAGCACGAAACCCTGTTCGAGGACTTCAATAATCCGCAAGAAAATCCAGACCCGGATGAAATCGACTGAAATCCCGATGACCCATTCGGTTGTTGCGCCGAAAACGATCCGTCCCGCCAGCACATGGCGTTTCGGGTCGACCTGTTAGTTAACCCGCAGATTTGGGTGTCGCCGACCACGACGGTGGAAAGTGGGGTTGTGAAGTTCCTGTAGATCCGTTTGGGTGAGAAAGTGGAGTTCCAGCACAGGAGGGAGGAACCGCCGGAGCGGACTCCGCAGAGGACGTTGATCCCGCCGGCGATGGAGTCGAAGGATACGCCGGGATATACGTTCACCGGCGCGCTACTCCCGTTGGTCAAGCACTGGAGAGTCTGGGTCGGTTGGCCGGAGACGATGCCGCAGACGGTGACAGAGGCGCCATACATGACGGCCAAGGTGGTGGAAGAGCCGCCGAGGCCATTCACGGGAAGAGGGAGAAAAATGATCGCTATCGCCAATTTCAGGACTGTAGCAGCGGTGGTGGCCGCAGCTGACGGCGTCGTCATTTACAGAGCTCCGGCCCTCATTTGTGGAGAGACATTGAAAATTTTTATTAATTTTGAAGAGTAATCTTCCATTTCAGGGCAGTTTTGAGCTCAAACCAAACACTCCTATTGATTTGGTCTTTCTTATATCACACGTGACAATTATGGCCCCACTTTGGCTGAAATTCGTAGAATAACAATATCTGTGTGCATATGTGGAATTTTACTTTTCAAAACTCCAAATGTTTCACGTTGAATTGTTTTTCAATTTCACACTCCAACTATATATAGCATTATAGCCATATGGGACCAGTGTCATGTACCGTATGTACTCCGTATATGGGATCATTTATATGACCTTTTTTCCTTTAAAAAGATATACTCCGTCCAACAATGTTCGAATTTCAAAAAATGCATTATAATGTGTTATTATGTGATAAAAAACAAGTGATGTGATCATGCGACTATACAAAAAACAATCAACAGTTTAATACTCCATTCGTTCTATAATAGTCACATTAGAGTAGAGAATAATACTTTGGGTTAAAATGTGAAATATTTATGAGACGTTCTTTTTAGAAAAAGGATTCAACTTTATTGACATTTCTTTTATTCATATTAAGCGTTCTACGAATAGGGTGACTCATGAGTTAGCTCAAGCTGCATGTTCTTTGATTGAGCATCATATTTGATTTGGCAATCCTCTGATTATTATATTGCATGTACTTGACTCTAATCTCATTAATAAAAGTTAATTTATTTCCCAAAAGTATGTAGTTAATTTATTTCCCCTAAAAAAGTATGAGTGATGCGTAAAGTATGAAAATAAATAAGAAAAGGTGAGAAAAGATGAAAAGAATATAAAAAAGTAGGGTACAAATTTTCAAATATCAAAATTAGTCGAACATAAAAATTAATACTCCCTCCATCCCATTTTGTTTGTCTTACTTTCCTTTTTGGGTTGTCCCAAAATAGATGTCATGTTTCTCTTTTTGGTAAAAAAAATCTGTGATTCTTATCATTTCACTTCATTCTACTCAAATCTCAATCACAACTTTTACTTTTTAATCACTTTATTAATAGCCGTGCCAAATTGAAATGAGACAACCATTATAGGACAGAGGTAATATAATCCAACTATTGAAGAACGAATAAAATATCAAAGATATAATTTGAGTTATTTTATATAGAGCTATTTGTATATCAAAGTTAGTCAAGCAGATTCAAGAGTGTGTCATGAAATCATTATTGGATCTTGGTTTTTTTGGAAGAAATTGGATCAAAAGACAGAACATCACAAATACTATCGGGGGATTCTCTAACCAAATACGACAATCACACAGAACTAGCTACTCTAGCCAACTCATGAGCAACTTTGTTCGCTGATTGTCTAATAAGGATGAAGGTGATATTTGTGAACCCTCTACCAATGTCTCGAATGTCTTACGTCAAAATACCCACCGAAGAGATGCTAGAGCCAGTGTTAATCTCTGAAATAGCTTGAAGAGCATCCGACTCGACTTCAACGCAATCTAATCAATGGTTTTTCACCCAACTAAGGACCTCACGAATACTCAGAAGTTCACCGAAGAGACTTGCGGTTTTTATTTAAGGGAGGGATGTTTTAGTTATTTCAATTTAGTATAGCCTCTTTTTGTTCAAATTAAAAGTTGATTCTTTTTTTTTGTATTAAAAAGTCTATACTATTATTTTGGTCACTATTAAACACAAATGACTATCCGTCTATTATTTAACGGGTTTTTTGAAATCTATTGTTTTATATAGTAAAACACAGTTATGAATCGCTGACGTGTCAATCTATTATTGGACAACTAGAAGTGTTTAATATCATTATTTTAAGAACATTTAATTAATTTCAATTAATAAATATTTTCGGCTATTAGCTCGGCATCTATATGAGGCTGATTGTAAAAACACGTACAAATAGGACTCTTACTTAATTGGATATAGATTAATATCATTGATACATCATGTGTTTGATAAAATATTTCAGTCTGATAGGACTTTAATTTGGATCGGAGATACTCCCTCCGTCCCAAAAAGGTTGGCCAAATTTCCTTTTTTGGCCGTCCCAAAAAGGTTGTCCATTTCCATTTAAAGTAAGAAATATGTGGCTAAAGTTAATTCTCTCTCCTCTGCACAAATTTCAACCACACAGTTTTTACTTTATTAATCCACGTGCAAGTCAACATTGGCCAACCATTTTGGGACGGAGGGAGTACATTTTAGGAAACTAATTTCAAATATAGGTCCCTTTTGGTAACATTGAAACAAATTAATTCAACTAGGATGTTTTCTTTTGGACTGAAATTTGCTGGTCTGGTCTGGTCTGGTCTGTTTAAGTCTGGTCTGAACTGGTCTGATCTGGTCTGGTAAACGTCTGGTCTCTGTGTATTTTATAACTACGGAAGTCTGGTCTGGTCTGGTCTGGCCTGTTTAAGTCTGGTCTGGTCTGCTTGGTCTGGTCTGTTTAAGTCTGGTCTGGTTTGGGACTGAAAACAGTCCAAAAAAAAACATTCTAAAACTACTGAAATTTATGAAATACTGAATGAAATGGTTGAATCTTGTGAATTATGAGAACACATCATATTGAATACATGGACGATTTTGTCAATAAAATTAAGAAAACATTAAATTAAAAATAACTAAATAGGACTCAAATTTAAAAATCCCCTAAATAGGAGTTATTATTTGTAACTAGACAACAACACCCTTGAAGCTTGGAAATCGTACTGGTGCCTACCAGAACGCCGGACCACTGCCGGTCGCCGGTACCAGTCGCCGGTACCCGCCACCGGTCGCCGCCGGTTGCCGCCACCAGTCGCCGCCGGTCGCCGCCACCCCCAAAAACGGCCGCCGTTTCAGATCTGACTGCCGCCGCTGTACATATGGTTGTTGCCACTGCAGATGTAACGGGCGTCGTCATTCCACCGGCCGCCAACCACTGCCTTTGTAGATCTAGCCACCATCCCAAGTAAGCTGGCAATCCTGGCTTCAAACACTCAAATCTGGCCTGTATCATTGTGGATCTGGTTGTTGCCGACACAATGTAAAAAAAAATATCTAAATGCCAACATGAATCTAGAATGTCATTTTAATGTCATTTTCAAATAAAAATATCAATTTTTGTTGAATAAGAATGCCACTTTGATGGCATTTTCAGAGTTGAACTTGGCAGTTTTTACTAATCAAAGAAGAAATGGAGCATATGCAATGAAGTAGAAGAGGGGAAGAGAGAACTAGAGACGAGGGAGGGAAGGACGGGAAGAACAATCAAAGAAAAGGTAGAGAACATGATCTTCGAAGAAGAGAAGAAGATCTTCTGCAGCGGCGGACTTCGTGTCAATGGCGGCGATGACTGGACAGCGGCGTCGGACTTCGCGTCAACTGCGGCGGGCTTCGAAGGTGAAGGGAAGGCGAAGAAGATGTGAGGGGAAGGGAGAAGAAGCTGCTTAGGCAGAGAGGATGCGTAGGGGAGAAGAGATGCGCAGGAGGGGGAAAGAAGAATGCGCAGGAGGGGGAGAGATGAATGCGATGCGTGCGTTTAGAGGAAAAACAGGGGCAAATTTGTAATCTAATCCTATTTATGGCAAAAAAATTATGCATACTCCTATTTGGGAATTTCAGGAATAATTTAGTCTCATTTAGGTCAATAAATCTTAAAAATAGAGATGATCAAACGGGTTCTTAATATCATCCCACTACAAAATAAATACAATCGATGTAAATTAACCAATAAAAAAATTGCTAATAAAGTTAAAACGCCCCCCAAATTAAAATTTTACACCAAAAAAACACTATTCATAAATTTTGAATGAAAATATACAAAGTATTTCAATTTTAATTCAAGAAAATGTGAGTCTAATTGGCAGAGGTATTATATCATCAATTTCCATATAATTTTTAAGTATATTGATGTTTATTAAAGTTTTTAATCTGAAATTAACAAAAATTAAACCAATAAATTCACAACCCCGTTTTATTAATGTTTGAAATCTAATACTAACTTTATTAATATAGTTGTTAAATTTAAATAATTTATCCACATATATTTTTAAATAAATTGTCTAATAAACATTCTCTAATAAAGTTAAAACTCATATTCCTATATATTTTTATCCGTATAATTACGCAAGTAGGTTTCCTAACTTTGATAAGTGTTTATTAAAGTTAATATATTTATTTGTATTATTGTATCGTAATTTAGACTGCCTACTAAATGTTATTCAAAACCTTTAATTAACTTTAAAAATATTTAACTAAAACGTCATACATATACAATTTATTAATGTCGCTTTATAAATGAGGGTGAAAGTCGGCCTTAAAAAATATACACCGATTTTGTTCGATGTTAAAATTGTTAATTAAGAGTTTTGAGTAGAAATGGGTTGAACGTTTTGTTCAATGGAGGAGAATGATGCAATACAACAACTAATATTGGGTATATAGGAGAAGTCTTTCAAAATGTATAATTTTTATTTTAAAGAAATTTATAATATTTTCATTCTCCTCCAATTTTATTTGCATAGTATGACCCTTTTCAAGTAATGTGTTCATTAACAGAAAAGAATAATAACAATTTCAATAAGAATAAGTCTAAAATCAAAATAATAATAAATCACACGGAGTATATAAATTAATTTTTGAAAATCATATTTCTAAACAAAATATTAGTAAAGATATTCATTTTTAACGTAGCATTACAAATTCTATTAACAAGGTATGTAAATAATTTATAGTCTCAATCTATTGATAAATTATCACTTTAATTTGTATTAACATGATATTATACCGGGGCATGCCCGGGTGTTACACTAGTGAATATCTAAGATTAAGTAACGTAGTTACGTAGGGAGTATATAATGTGGCCTAACGTTTATATTAACTATTCTAACAATATTTTAGGTGAATTCGAGATGCACTCAGGTCTGAATTTTATGCATGTAACATGTATATGTAATACCAAGAATATATATGTTGAGGTTTATTCCCGAAGATCCGAAAGCCCAACACAAGCTTTGGATATTGTGGGGATATTGGGTTGGGTAGAAAAGTGTATAAAATATAAAACAGTGAGATATTATCCAACTCAGGAGCTTACTGGTATTCAATAATTATGCTATTACAATGGAACTACCCGAACGGTAGATGAGTATGAGAATACAAGGATAAGAGATGAAAGTATACTGCTAAGCTCTGAGTATTGAAATGCTAACCCTTTACAATGATCTAAACATGGGTATTTATACTAAAATGGGGATGGGTAAGGTACGGTGGACACGTGGCCGAATCCGGTAGGCTGTCACTTCTGCCATGTAAGCACCCATGCCCCCACTTGCTGCCGCCATGATCCAGCATTAAATGCGGCCTCCACTTGCTGATTGCCCGTTCGGGCGGGGTGTCCGGTGTGTGGGACCCCGTCATGGATGTCATTTTGTTACGGGGGTATCCCGAACGCCGATCGGGATCTGGGCATTGGCACTTTGGCGTAATTGTTTCCTGGAATGTTCAAAGTAGAAGCTTTATCCCGAATGCCGTTCGGGAATTCTTTTGGACTGCCTTGGGCCTGCTGCTTCTTCCCAGGTTTGGGCCTAGGGATATTGGGCCTGGACCTAATATCCCAACAATATAATAGTTTGAAAAATAATAAAAAAATACTAGTAGTAATTATCCTAAATAGGACTAAATGAAAACATATTTGCAAAAATAGGACTAAAAGCCTAAATCTTTAACAAATAAGACTAAACATTACTTTCTATCCTTAATATCTCTAATTTAATTAATTGTCCCCTAGTTCCCTTGGGTAAACGGGGCAGTCTGTTGGTGGCGGGACACTTCGGTGGTGGCGGCGGACGGTCAGGGGGGATTCTGGGTTTTTTGGCCCAACAAAAGCTTCGGCGGCAGTCAAAATCTGCGCGGTAGCCGGAATCTGGGCGGTGAAGGCAGAGCTTCGGCGGCCGGCGATGGCAGTGGTTAGGCAGTAGCCGGGCCGGTCACTGTTTCGGGTCGGGCCACCAGGCCCGAGTCCACCCCTAAGGGTAACCAATTAAATGACAACTTTAACTCAATTTTAAATAAATATAAATCCATTTATTTGAAATTATCATATATGTGAAGTGATTTTTATTATAACTCATCCATAATCTCTATCTTTTCAAATTTGTTACTTCCAAACAAAAAAGAGGGTTTCTTCCCCTTTCCCTTCCCTTCCTTCCTAATGATTAACCTTCAAAACCTTTCCCTCCCCTTTCGACTCCCAAACATACCCTAAAGTAAGCAATAGTACAATTTCATAAAATACTTACAGGGACACTTATTTTGATACATAGAGAGTAACTCATAACACTATATCTTCACCTTCTCAGTTTTGTCGGATTCAACGTGTTGAGAGTTATCTACTTGGCTAGATGTAGGCATGGACCCGGTTCGGGCCGCCCGGCCCGGGACCGGCCCGGCCCGCCACTGTGCGAGCCCGGAACAGGCCCGGTTCTCGGGTCCGGGTCCGGGTCGGGCCTAGGCCCGGTGGGGTGGGCGGGTCCGGGCTCGGGCCTTGTATTTGGCGAACCGGCCCGGCCGGGTCGGGCCCGGGCCCGGGCCGAAATGTTTTTTTTTTTAATTTTTTTTCCTTTTTTTGGGGTTAGCCAAGTTGGGCTTGATGGTTAGGAGGGGTTTGGGGGTTTGGGGGGGGGGGTGTGTGGGGGTGAGTGGGGGGGTTAGGAAAGCAAAAAAAAAAAAAAATTATAACCGAACCGGAGGCCCGGCCCGGCCCGGACCCGGACCGGACCCGGTGGCTACCCGGGCCGGTCCCGGGCCTTCCTTCCCAAAAAAAAAAGCCCGGCCGGGCCCGGCCCGGAACCGGAACCGGCCCGGCCCGGGTCCATGACTAGCTAGATGGCATAGAAGCGTATGCAAATGATGTAATGTCTGTCCTTTCAAAAACTTTCCACTTTGGTTGAATGAATGTCTATGAGTAAAGCATCTTTCGTTATTTGGTAAATAAATTTCTATAAGTTTACTCTACTACCTTCAAGTAATAATGACAATACAGTCTCAAACAATGTCAAAACAATATGCCACAGTAACATCAGTAAGAAGACATTTCAAGAATTCGAAGATAAATAGAATTATTTCCTTAAAAGGTGTGCTATTCAAACAGGGAAATGTAACTAGGGACCAATGCAATATGATTTTGACGATATTTGGAATCAAGTGGAAAATCATTGTGGTGGATCATTTGAAGCAGCAACCTATTGAATAGGCCGCTCTCACAGTTGACCGTTGGTCCAGAGGTGAATAACATATGTTCAAAGAATCTTCCTTGCAAAATAAAGAGAACTTGGCCCATGTGGAGTTGTTACTACAGCACCTTGTTTGGGCCTCGATCTTGCATAATGATGATGCTAAAACAGAAATAGTAACAACTTAATTTTGTAGGACTCTTTTTGGACTGAGTTAACCAAACATCAATCACATGAAAAATATATCAATCAAACGCTAATCATATTTTTTAATAGGCTAATTGCTCAAATTTCACTTTGGACAACCAATTTCAGAAAATACAGACAGTTTTCTGCATCCAACATTGAGTGTCTGATTGAAGGAAAAAATGATGTCATTTTAGCAAAAAATCTCACTTACAACTTCCCTTATATAAAGTTGAAAACATGTTTTGATCCATTCCAAACACCGTCAATAATGCTCTATTTGGAGGCCTCAAAGTTAGCTAAAAAAAATGAAAATTGCAATTTTAAACCGCTGACTTTAGATAAAAAAAAAACAATTACTGTTAAAAACGGCTGCCCCAAGTCTGCTAGGAACTTATTTGTATGGATTAGTTTTGGCGGAGACTTTCATTTGAATGTTAGTCATCAACGAGTCCTTATGCCAAAAGGATAGATATAGGAATAAGCAAGTTAAAGAGGGGGGAAGTAGAATAAGATAATTACCTCAAGGGTTAGTTCTACTCTTCAGTTCTTGATCCTATGACAGACGTTTGAGATGACATCTAATCCGGATCACCCAACTACAACAATCCACTCAACCTTTGCAGTCACTTAATTTCTGCAGCTCCCCCTAAAGATCATACAAAGCTAAATACCGGCTCATAAATTCTATTAAAATGTAACCCGTGTAATAATATTAACAAACGGTACACATTAACACCAACAAACAACACTTCACAGTCCCTAAAAAGTCCTCAAAGAAGACTCTTAAATCCTTCTAGTAAGTAGATAAATATCATGACTTATAAATATCATTACATGGGCAACAAATCACCACTAGAGAAACTACAAGTAGATAAATAGACAAGTAGGTAAGAATGTAATGTTACCACTTAATAGTTAATATTAACAAATTAAGGGAATCAATTAACCAGGAAGGTTTCATTACGAATCTCTCTTTTGCATTTACCCAACACATTATATATATTATCAAGAAAACCAACAATCATATCATACATCTACAATTGTACATGCATCATACAATGTGCATATAATGTTCAAGTGAAGCTCGTGGAGGTATTGGCTGCATTTGTTTTTAAATAAACTACCCAAGCTTGTTTTGCCAAAACAATGGTCAACATAATAATAAGATACCTAGATAAGATTGGATAAAATTGTAGCATCAACAGCTTCCCGGGAAACAACAGCAATAGTACAAGTCCTGTTCATCAACTAAGAAGGACAACTGCTTTACGAGAGGACCTAGGGTAACTAAGCAGCTTTTGAGATATCTCAATAAAAATTTGAGGAAATGTTTTAAATAAAGAAACAGGGTATTCAATATGAATCTCCAACTTTTCTAACACTGTAGCCTTGTCAAGAAGAATCTGGACCAATGTTAGCAGTGGTTCACCAGTAAGAGCTGGAACTGCTACGAAGTCCATAATATTAACAGTCTTCAAGTGCACTAGGTTGCCATGCATTTCACTCCTTCCAACTACATCCCAAGTGATGGGTGGTCCGTCAAGATCAATGCCACTGATGGCCAATTCCTGAAGCATTGGAGAAGATTCAAGCAAGGCTACAATTCCTGACATTACATTTGCATCTGCTGAAGCATGTACATGCAAAATCTCTCGCCTAGACTCTGGAAGCTGCACGTCGTGCATCTCCACTAACATTGATAGCACCTCAATGCACATATGTGAGAATAAAAGGTACTTCACATGCAGAAGGGCTCCGACTAGATCCTCCAAATTACTCATCACCTCATAATCGTCGGCATCCCAATCATCAGATCCAATTAAAGAAATAGCCGCATGAGTAACAGAGGAGATGTTTGTTAGCCGCCACTTGTTTATCGGACATATTGATATGGACAAAGTCTGTACATGTGGTGCAGAGATTTCCAATAGAGGCTCAGATTCGCCATCTTCACGGTCTATTAGCACAAGCTCACTAACACACGGAGAATCGATCTTCAAACAACTGAGTCCCCAACATTGGCATAGAATCAAGAAATGCATCACAGGACAACCGGATAATATCTTTTCAATGACATGCTCATCTAATTTAACATCATTAAGGCTTAACACAGTCAAATATTTCCAATCAACATTTCTTTGAGGAACCAAATTGCATCCTCGCAAACTCAAATATGTAAAGCATGAACTAGAATACATACTCTGAGGGAGCTTATACAAAACTCCTTGTGGATTGAGCTCCAAAGTGACATCTTTGACCTTGTGTTTGACCACATATTCAACCCAACTATCAACATCTAAGGCAAAAGATTCATAGTAATGGAAATCGATGTATAATCTTTCCAGATAACTTTCTCTGCGAATACCAAGGGCACCATGAATCCTATTCACAGTCTTGAGTATTTTCTCAAGTTCACAACTTTTCTCCTTAAACCTCAGCTTAGGCAAGTTAGTCCAGAGATGTTGCCATCTCTTTGACAAAATACTAGCCCTTGCAGCTTTCTTAGTACTGAGAAAGGAGAGAATACAAATAAGTAAAGCATCCGGCAATGCGCTCAGCCTATCGATTGACATATACTTAACCTGTTTGTTCGATGACGGCACTGACATAGACGACATCGTTTCTCTGTCATTCTCCAGTGAAACGCTTTCTTCATTTTCCTGGACAAACTCTTCTCCTTCTCTTACTTCATTCTCCGCCGTGAAATCATCCTCTTCGCCCAGTTCTTTCATTCCTTCTACTTCCCCAGATTCTCCATCTCTGACTTCGTCTCCTTCTCCTACTTCCCTTTCTTCTCCTTCACCCAACTCTATATATTCTCCCATTTCTTCTCCAAATACTCGTGTTCCTTCTTCGCTCACAGCATTAATTAAATAGAATTTCAAAACAAGGAATAATTAAAGATTCAAACCTCACCAACCAAATCATATAGCAGCAGCCGGCACTAGACAAGATTAAACGGAGAAATGCCGATTCGCCGCCTGAAGCAAGAATTTGACTTTGCACCCCATATTTTAGGCCATATTAGACTTTGCACCCCATATTCAAAATCATTAATATTTGCACCCCATTAGCTCAAAAATTGTGAAGGAGTGGGATGCAAAGTCAAATGAGTATATAGTGAAATAGGGTGCAAATATTAATGATTTTGAAAATGGGGTGCAAAGTCCAATATTAACCAAAACATGGGGTGCAAAGTCAAATTCTCCCTTATCCCAACAATGTTTAAGTACAAGTAATTTTTAATTTACATTAACCGAAAATTATATATGTAGGGCCTATTTGGTAATGTTCAAATAGGTTGCATTGGCTAATCTTAGTTGGATTGACTAATTCTACTGATTTATTAAAAAAATTATATTTTAAATATACTCCGTATATTTACAAAAATAAATAGCTAAAATAATTATCTACAGTGATTTCAACCAATACAGTCAGAAGCGTAACTTCAACATTACTTTTTCTTAGTTTTACATAATCCAACGCGCGAAACTAAAAATTACGTGTTTAATGGAAAAGTTGATTAATAAGCCTGATAAGCTGAAAAATAAGGTCACCAAATGGGTTCGAAGGTTCTCTAACTTTTGATTATTTGCGCTTTTAATGTTAGACTTTAATAGGAAAATTACCTAAATAGGAGTAAACAGTTCTGATATAACAAAATAGGACTGTCATGTTTTTATTCCCTAAATATGAGTCATTTTTGCCAAGTTTGGCATTATCAAGCTTTAAACATGACAGTTTCTGTCAAGTTTAGAAAAAACTTGACAGAAATTACCCTTGTTTAGAGATTAAAAATATGAAGATCATATTTTAGAGTTTTTGCCAAGATTTTTACTCCTATTCAAGGCAATTTTTATATTTTAACTTATTCACATATCTGTTTGAATAATTAATAAATTTGTCCATACTAAAAAATCTTCCATTTGAAACAAAAAAAAAAGATCAACTAGTTTCATTCTAAAAGGTCAAATAGACCCTCGAACTAACTTAAAATGTGCAATTCACCCCTTATATAGGAGGCTCTGTCCGGCCGTCGCCATTTGGGGCGGTTCCCGAATGAACTTTTTGATGAAATTTTTTGAGCATCTTCTTCATTAAGTCTAGTTTACTCAGACCAAATTTCAGATAAAAATTCAACCAGGAATACGGTCAAATGGTTTTCTGGAATATGTTGCGCTGTTTAACTGCGCGGTTATCTTCAAAAATGATACGGAGTATGAATATATATGTTCTTTGTTCAAAGTACTTTCGTAAAAGTACACCGGTCCCCAAAGCAACTTCATATTTCGGTTTACGAGGATTGACAAATGATAAAGTAAACTGTTGGAAAATTGAGAGTATTTCAAATGAATAAAAATTACTTCTTTTGAGGAGAATTTATTAGACCCCTTTTTATATGATATTGTTTTAAATAAATCAATTATACAAGTTGATATTTTCAAATGATAATGTTGGGATATATTATCCCGGCCTATTACTGTTCAGGAGCCCAAGACATTATCCAGTACGGAGCCCGAGCAGCTAGGTCCATTTCGGCCCATTCTGGCCCACTTTGGCCATTAGGCCCGACATCGGCCCGTTTGGCCCATTAGGGTGGAGAGCCCCTTCTCCCCTTCCCCTATTTATAGGAGGTTTTCCCTCCATGTAAAGGATCCTTCCTTCTTTCTTCTTCTCCCTAGAATAGTTTGGCAAGACTCCATTAAAGGAGCTCAAATTGTACTATGTAATGGTGAGGAGAGATTAATGAGAATGAGAATGCTTGGACATTAGCCTAAAAAGTCCCGTGGTTTTCTCCCTTTCGGGTTTCCACGTAAAAACTGAGTTGTTCATACACATTTATACATATATTTACTATATCGTGTTGGATTAAACTCAACACTGGCGCCCTGTGGGAATCTGTCCAAAAAGATTCGTGTGTTCTACTGTTCTTGAGTTTCTACGAAAAATTCGTACGTAGTGGACTGATTCTAGCAAAGAAAAAAAAGAAAGAAAAAATCTGGAATTTTGGTTTGGGGAAGCTCTGGATATGCCGCCAGCAGCTCCGTCCAACCGACCGAGGAAGAAGAAAAGCAGAAAGAAAGGTTCTGGGAAAAAAGAAGAAGAGATGAAGTCCAGATCTGGAATTTTATAGACCGTGGCCGGAGCAGCCGTCCGTACCACCGCGCGCTCCACCAAGAGCTCGCTGATATACGATGCAAAAGCCGCCTAGCTTTTCCGGACCTCGTCATCGCTAGCAGCGCCGCCCTACGCCTCCGTCGCGGTGCGCCCGCCGGCCTCAGCTCCCCCTCGCTGCTCGAACCTCAGAGAGGGTCCGCCATTAATGGCCGCTGAGAGCTCCAAGAGTGACAACCGTAAACCAGTGCACCCCCACGGCTCGAGGTTAGGGAAGTTTCGCCGGTTATGCCGGAGTCCTGGCTAGGACCACGTGCACGCCACCGGTCTTTGTCGCTCCGCCACTAATGCCGCCTGAGGCAGCCTTGTCCCGGCCGTCATCAGCCGCTGCTGCGTTGCCACCGCTGCGTTGCGCACTACGTGGGCTCCCTTCGACCAGCTACAGCAGCTGAGTAGCAATCGGGCTACATATTGGCAGTAGGGGTAGCTGCCAGCTTGCAAAATGTGAAGGCTGGATGATTGGAGGCTTTTTGGCAATTTTGACCAAGTCAAAATCGGCAAGGATGAGCAAATTGTCTTCACAAGACCCCCTGGCCGAGTATCAACTTGAAGCTAAGTATTCAATCTCCGAATTCCAAATTAAAGTACTTGGCTGATAGCTTTAAAATAGGAAAAAAATATTAGTCGGTAGTATTGCTGGTATTTTTTATCACCATTATTTATTAGGGATTAAAACCCCCGAAATTAAATAATGAGAGCGATGCTCAAAGTGATAATTAGTTTTACCGTCATTTAAATTTAATGACTGGTTGTTGTGTGCCTGTTGGCCCGCTCCTGATCGGCTTTAATTAGCGAACGGAGTATACTTGAATGGCCTTTGATAGGGAAGTATCATTGCTATTACCGGTTATGTCACTATTATTTATTAGGGATAAAATGTCCCGAATTAAATAATACTGAGCGAGGCTCAAGTGATGGTTAGTTCACCTAACATTTTATTAAGTATTTGACTTCTTGTGGCCCCGATGGCCCACTCTCGATCAGCTTGATTTGCGATCTGAGCGTCTCCAGAGGGTAGTGCCCCGATGACGCGTATTAATTTGGGGGGTTACGCATTAGTCCGCACGACACCGAGTGCTCGAGCGATGATCGTACCCTGGTACCATCTACGCCATCAGGCGCAGAGTGACTATTGCCAACGCGGCCTGTGGGGCCCGAAGGCACCAAAGCACTCAACCTCGTTTTTCCGGGGGCGGTGCGACCAACTTGGGTCTGAGTTTGAAAACTCACAGACCGATGAATATCTCTATGTGACGTTCGGCGGGCTGCTAATTGGCCCCGCCGCGAGCTGCTACGTCCATTAACCCCGCACGATGAGCCGGGCCGAAGGTCACGGTGACCCATAGGCCGGTAATCGTGGGTGTTAGAAAGAAAACCATGCAGAGATGGTTATGTGTGTATACATATTGTCGGGTCGTGCGGCCCGTTACCACGCTTATTGCGCAGCTGAAGCCGCTCGACGCGCTCGAGTGAAATGATTAGAAGAAGCTCGGCCCGAGTCTTGAAGACGTGCAGGGCCGGCTAAAGAGGAGACCATCACGGCTGAGGATCGTTTTCTCGAGCATCTCCACCTAGAGGCCGAGGGCCTAGAGGAGACCACCACGGTTGAGAGCAGTGGGACGAGCATCTCCACCCCAGAGACCGATGGCCTAGGAAGAACACCTAGAGGCCGAGGTCTAGAGGCGAATGCCATGACAGAGAACCGTGAGACGATCACCCGTCATTCAGAGGCCGGGGGCCTAGAAGAGATCGTCAGGGCCGAGGGCCGTCTGACGCCATCATTACATCATGACCGGCCCCTCGGCACGGCATGATCATCATATTTGAAGACCGGCCTCGTCCCTGCACTGCGCGGATGAGAGCCGTTGCTGGATTGCAGGTCGGCCCCTCATTGCCGACACTGCCGCATCATGTTCGGCCTCTCATTGCCGACATCATCATATCACGACCGGCCTCTCGGCATGGCGTGATTATCATATTTGAAGACCGGCCTCGTCCCCGCCCTCGCAGACGAGGGCCGTTGCTTGATTCTTTCAGATCGGCCTCTCATTGCCGACACTGTCGTGTCATGTTTGGCCCCCCGGCCCAACGTGATTATCATCTTTGAAGACCGGCCTCGTCCCCCCCTCGCGGACGAGGACCGTTGCTTGTTTTTCTCAGATCGGCCGCTCATTGCCGACACTGTCATATCATGTCCGGCCTCTCGGCCCGGCGTGCTTATCTTTTGAAGACCGGCCTCGTCCCCGCCACCTCGCGGGCGAGGACCGTTGTTTGATTTTTTCAGGTCGGCCTCTCATTGCCGACACTATCATATTATGTTCGGACTCTCGGCACGACATATTTATCTTTTGAAGACCGGTTTCATCCCCGCGCTGCGTTGGATGAGAGCCGTTGCTCGGATATATCGGCCTGACCGGACACTATTACCATCTCCTCATCAGGACCGACTGCTCAGCGACATTATGATCATTGTTTGTCGGCTCCCAATGCCGACCCTCATGAGTTTGCGATCGGGCTCACGATTCCCCTCCAGGAGGGTGACCATCGCCTTCGCATGACGACCAGCATCTCCATCGCCTCGTCATTATATTCGTTCGCTATGCCACCACCATTATGCGTGACATCCCGTGATCCCTGTGAGTTTCTTGGATACCGAATGTCTTCTTCGATGTAGGAAGATCGATAGGACCACGGACCAGGGACGGACAAAGAAGAGCTAGGGAATCTCGATGTAGATAAACCGGTTCCTCCTTGCGAGTTTCGCGGATACCGAACGTCTCTTCGAAGCAAGAGCGCCGGTAGGACCAAGAACCAAGGACGAACGAAGAATATAGATTGCCTCCCTCAAACAAAAAAAAAAAAGATGGGGAGAAGAGGAGGGTAGCTCCTATGTGGAAGGGAATCTTGCCCGGGTTTTCCAGATCTTCTCCCACCGCCGAAGACGAACGCCTCTCGATGTAGAGGTTAGTAGAGACGCGGAGGGGGCTAGACGAACCAAGGGAGCCTTGCCAAGATAAACTTGTTCATCCCACAATGACCATGGATCGATGGACGTGGGATAACAAAGACGGGAACCCGTGAGGGTAAACCAGTTCGTCCCTGCGAGTTCCTTGGGTACCGAACGTCTTCTTCGATGCAAGAGACGCCGGTAAGACTAAAAGGACCAGGGACGAACGAAAAAGGGGGAATCTCGATGTAGATATACCTGTTCCTCATTGCGATGTCCGCGGATACCGAACGTATCTTCGATGTAAGAACGCCGGTAGGACCAAGGACCAATGACGAACAAAGACTAAAAGACTCCAAAAAAAAAAGAAAAAAAAAAAGATGCTTGAAGAGCACGGAGCAAAGAATGATTTTATCCCTTGGCACTATTGGACGGGAAGTACAAACTGAAAAACATATGTAAAGAATAATTACAAAACTTAAGTACGAAGAATGAAGTGGCCGACGACGATCGGCTAAACATCAGGCTTTCTTTCGCCTTGAACGACGGATACCAGCTCCTCAGATCAGGCAGAGGGACGGCGCCCAGGTCCACCCTCCCTCCCAGGATGAAGTCCTGACAGACGATCGGCTTCTCAGCGCCATCGTGTCTCTTTCACGTTCGGATCGCCCCATTCCCTCCAGGATGGCGACGAACGTCTTATGCAGTGCGATTGGCCCCTCAGCGCCATCGTACCTGGCCTCACGGTTCGGCTCGCCCATTCCCTCCAGGATGGCGACGACCGTCTTATGCGGTACGATCGGCCCCTCAGCGCCATCGTACCCAGCTCACGTTCAGCTCGCCCCATTCCCTCCAGGATGGCGACGAACGTCTTATGTAGTGCGATTGGCCCCTCAGCGCCATCGTACCTGGCCTCACGGTTTGGCTCGCCCATTCCCTCCAGGATGGCGACGACCGTCTTATGCGGTACGATCGGCCCCTCAGCGCCATCGTACCCAGCTCACGTTCAGCTCGTCCATCCCTTCCAGGGTGGCGACGAACGTCTTCTGCATCACGATCGGCCCCTCAGCGCCATCGTGTCCAGACTCACGGTTCGGCTCGCCCATTCCCTTCAGGATGGCGACGAACGTCTCTTATGCAGCACGATCAGCGCCCCAGCGCCATCGTGTCTGGCTCACGTTAGGGTCGCCCATCCCTTTCAGGATGGCGACGAACGTCTCTTATGCAGCACGATCAGCGCCCCAGCGCCATCGTGTCCGGCTCACGTTCGGCTCGCCCATTCCCTTCAGGATGGCGACGAACGTCTCTTATGCAGCACGATCAGCGCCCCAGCGCCATCGTGTCTGGCTCACGTTAGGGTCGCCCATCCCTTTCAGGATGGCGACGAACGTCTCTTATGCAGCACGATCAGCGCCCCAACGCCATCGTGTCTGGCTCACGTTCGGCTCGCCCATTCCCTTCAGGATGGCGACGAACGTCTCTTATGCAGCACGATCAGCGCCCCAGCGCCATCGTGTCTGGCTCACGTTAGGGTTGCCCATCCCTTTCAGGATGGCGACGAACGTCTCTTATGCAGCACGATCAGCGCCCCAGCGCCATCGTGTCTGGCTCACGTTAGGGTCGCCCATCCCTTTCAGGATGGCGACGAACGTCTCTTATGCAGCACGATCAGCGCCCTAGCGCCATCGTGTCTGGCTCACGTTAGGGTCGCCCATCCCTTTCAGGATGGCGACGAACGTCTCTTATGCAGCACGATCAGCGCCCCAGCGCCATCGTGTCTGGCTCACGTTAGGGTCGACCATCCCTTTCAGGATGGCGACGAAACGTCTCTTATGCAGCACAATCAGCGCCCCAGCGCCATCGTGTCTGGCTCACGTTAGAGTCGCCCATCCCTTTCAGGATGGCGACAAATGTCTCTTATGCAGCACGATCAGCGCCCCAACGCCATCGTGTCTGGCTCACGTTAGGGTCGCCCATCCCTTTCAGGATGGCGACGAACGTCTCTTATGCAGCACGATCAGCGCCCCAGCGCCATCGTGTCTGGCTCACGTTAGGGTCGCCCATCCCTTTCAGGATGGCGACGAACGTCTCTTATGCAGCATGTCTGCCTCTCGACGCTGACATGCTCGAGTTCTCATTGAAAGCTACCGCTCCTATCACATCTTGCATTCCCTCTCTCATACATTGCACCCATACATTACATGCATTCATGCATCATACCTCATACATTCATACATACACACGTGCATCATGTTTTGACAGTACCGCGACGTCGGTTTATAGATGCATGGACCTCTAAGCTTCTCCGTTGGAAAGCTCGAGTCAGAGTCCTTTACTCTCGCCTGATGCATTCAGGGGGAGCGTGCCCGTGGAGGAGCACCCTTCGCCCAACCCCGTCGGGAACGGGGGTGCCTCACCGGCAGATTACGTTCAGGAGTGTGGACATCCACTCATATATTATGATTATTCGAAGACAC
This sequence comes from Cuscuta epithymum, assembly GCA_945859915.1. Taxonomy (NCBI): domain Eukaryota; kingdom Viridiplantae; phylum Streptophyta; class Magnoliopsida; order Solanales; family Convolvulaceae; genus Cuscuta; species Cuscuta epithymum. Next base: position 211,036 of record CAMAPF010001132.1, read on the forward strand.
AGGTTCCAGCTAGACCGAGGTAAAGCGCAGGCAAGAGTATATTTTCTCGAGCAGATTCGCACGCTCACTACTCAAGAAACTGGGGGACTTGTGTTGGGATATATTATCCCGGCCTATTACTGTTCAGGAGCCCAAGACATTATCCAGTACGGAGCCCGAGCAGCTAGGTCCATTTCGGCCCATTCTGGCCCACTTTGGCCATTAGGCCCGACATCGGCCCGTTTGGCCCATTAGGGTGGAGAGCCCCTTCTCCCCTTCCCCTATTTATAGGAGGTTTTCCCTCCATGTAAAGGATCCTTCCTTCTTTCTTCTTCTCCCTAGAATAGTTTGGCAAGACTCCATTAATGGAGCTCAAATTGTACTATGTAATGGTGAGGAGAGATTAATGAGAATGAGAGGGCTTGGACATTAGCCTAAAAAGTCCCGTGGTTTTCTCCCTTTCGGGTTTCCACGTAAAAACTGAGTTGTTCATACACATTTATACATATATTTACTATATCGTGTTGGATTAAACTCAACAGATAACTTTAGACATTTATTATGTCCAATTACTTAACAAAGTTTTCAATCGGTTCAAATGCTTTACTTCATTTCTAATTGTGGACATTGAATTAAGCTTTAAAGGTCATAATGTGCTGCACGTTTTAATCTTGGGCATTTACTTTCAAGCGTTTGTCAAAATAGGAGTTAAATTAGCCATTGTCATTATTTTACATTTATTAAAATGTAAAACGTTATGTTTTACCTTCCAGTATATATTTGGTGCTTTGCAATTGGAAATCATAACCGACGGGAGAGATAGATTTCAAAATATGACTTGATCACATATGTTTGTTCTTACGGAAATATATACAAGGGAAGAGGGTTATCACAGGTGAAATGAAGAAGTGATCATACTACTCTTCAAATTAACAAATACACTTTTATTACTGGGCTCATATATTATTTTCTCCTCGTTAGTTTTGGTACCGGTTTCATAACCGAAGGGCTCGTTATATTTTGGGGAAATTTCCGTACGCCGGAAATAATTTCTTAGAAAAGCGTCTGACGCGTCTCGAACCACTAATATATTTTTAGTTCCTTTTAGTGATTATTTTGCAGGTCAATTCTCGGAGCTAGATGGTCAACGAGGCCAACTTAGTAACAACACGGTTAACACGTTGATTTTGGAAGGATAGCCAACATAACTGATCATTATCGACACTGAGATTATTTTTAACGAATAAAATTTACATATTTGGAAAGTTCATTAAAAATTCTACAATATCGCAAAAATAATAATTTAAATTTGATAAAAGTTTGATATACAAAGTAAATGATCAAGAGTGATTTAAGTTAACCAAATGAATACTGAAAGGGAAGTTGTTTAAGGGACGGATGTAGTATTACATTAATCAAAATAGTGGTCCAAATTTACAAGATGACAAAGTTTTTTTGGAACAGAGGTGGTGTGTTTTTAAATCCGTTGTCTCCTTTCCAGTTTCCACTTCATTTTCTACTTCAAAATGATTTCAATGTAAAAAAAATGAATGGGACCGAAAGTAGGACAAGATAGGGTGGTCGTGGTCCCAAAAAGTGAGGCTCTGACCTCTTTCCCACCATTCTGGTCTCGGTCTTGGCCTAAAACTTTATTTTTGATCCCGATTATGATTCAAAAACAGGTCGATCTTGGGATCGATGCCTTGTTCACCCATAATGTAAATCACAAAAGCAAGTATTTCAAATGCAAACTTAAATCAACTACAATAGTCTCCTATAAATAATTCACCAACAAATGTTTTAGGTATAAAACAACATTCCAAAAGTTTAGCTAAATTGTAATTCTAGAATGTTCATTCAAACTCGTTAGAATATTTTTATTATTTTTAAAAATATATTTCTCGATGATTTTTAGGTGATAAGTGATAAGTCTAATAATCTTTTTCATGTGAGAATAGAGAATATATGATTTGAGATGTGACAAGATTTCTACAATGGCAAAGATATTTTTGTACTTTTAAAAGTAAGAGATGTTTGTTGTTTTAAACATGTACTTTTCAATTGTCTGCTATTAATAATGATAAATATAGATGATTACAACTCTAACTCATATATAGTTTTGCACTGCTATTTGCATGCAATGTTAAAAGCTCAATTCCGTTTTTAATTCGTAGCTTCCCGGATTTTTATCATCTAATCTTTATTTCTAATTGCTTATAAGTCATGTTTCTTATTAAGATTTCTAAAATACTTTCAATCATAACACCTATTGATTTTTCACCACACAAAGAGCCCGTTTGGTGACTCTGTCTTTTGACTTATCAAACTTATTAACCAACTTTTTAATCAAACACATAACTTTTGATTTCGTGCGTTGAATTGTGTAATAATAAGAAAAAGTAAGGTTGTAGTTACTTTTCTGCCTGTATTGGTCGAAGTTACTGTAGATAACCATTTTAGCTATTTTTCAACTATTTTTTTTCTTTATTTTATTAACAAAATATATTTTACATTTTTTTCAATAAATCAGCAGTGTCAGCCAATTCAATACAGCCTCTTTAGCTAGAACTTTATAAATTTCATCAAAATCATTCGTTTCAGCCGATTTCAGTGTTACCAAACTGGCTCAAAGTGTCATGCATAAACAAAAAAGAAATGTGATTCTACAATATTTAAATATTTTTATTTTAGTTCTAATTAAAATTGCATTAAGCATTATATATACCTATATTTGAGTGACATTGAATATATATTCCTTGGGAGTGTTAAGGAACAGTTTGGGAAGTTGATCGACTGAAGCCCTAGCTAGCTCAGTAGCTTGACCATTAAGGGTAAAATGCACCAAACACCCCCATCTTATATAAATCATGCACAGCATCCCCTTGTGTTTTAAAAAATACACAAAACTCATTTATGTTTTGTAGAATCTTGCACAAAATCCCTTAAAATGGGGGGAGTATAATGTGCGTGTCATACACTTGCTATTTGGTGTGATTTTTTTTAATCTAATTTCAGCTTCTTGAGCTAAGTAAATGGCAATTTTACCCTTCTGCATGAAATGGATAGCTCTCGTTTTTGTGTGCATCTTCTTACACTTGAGATTAATATTATTTCAATCTATGTAATGTATGATAGAGCATATAAAATTTAGGATGCAAATCCAAAATTAAGTACTATCTTCGTTCTTAAATAAATACAACATGTTGAATTTTACACTATTTACATGTTCTACTTTGATTACGTTTTATTTATTAATGTATTAATATTTTTTATGAAAAAATATTGTTAATTTATCTCATTGTAAATTTTCAAAATTATATACATTAATGATCAAAGTAGTGTCTCGACAAGTGTGAAATATTGACCGTTGCATTTATTTAAGAACGGAGGAAGTACAATATTATTTTTTCTTTAGATCAAATAATTACTCTAATAAACAGACTGTGGTAAATTCATCATGATTACATATTGTTCCTTTAGACAATTATTTGTTTTCGCATTGACCAATTTTAAACATAAAAAAATAAGATAGGTTCATTATGTATAGTGTTTTAAAACATGATAAAACATAACTAGTTTATCTAAATTTAGTTTAACCTGCACGGATAAACAGAACTAGTGAATCAAGTTTTTTTGTCTAGTGATTATCAACTTTTTTGTGTAGTGAATCTCAAGTTTGAGTACATAGCATCAACTTCATTTCAAAACTCACAAAATAAAAAACATGAGCTGAAATACACTAATAAAATTTAGTAATTAAACCTAGAATTATCAACCAATATAATCTAACTTTGGAATATAGATAGTATAGAACTATTCCTAATGACATCAAAGTTGTTTAAAGTAATACACACACCCAAATATAACCCTAAGTTATAACTACAAGAAAAACTTCATAAATTAACCACAAATACAACTCAAATCAGATAAATAAAATAGAAACGGCACACAAAATTAGCATCACACATATGTAGTTGTGCTGAATTTATAATATTCAATATTTGCACAAAATCATGCACATACCCGTAAGTTACTAGCATATTAGAATTAGGATGTTTTCTTTTGGATTGAAATTTGCTGGTCTGGGCTGGTCAACGTAACGTTTGGTATCTGTGTATTTTATAACTACGGAAGTCAAGTCTGGTCTGATCTGGTCAGGTCTGGTCTGGGACTGAAAACAGTCCAAAAGAAAACATCCTTAGTAGCAAGCTGCTCTTATTTTCCATCACATATATTAAGGATGTTTTCTCTTAAATGAACTTGTTGGTCTGGTCTGGTCTGAACTGATCTAGTCTAGTCTGATAAATGTCTGATCTCTATGCATTTTATAATTACGGAAGTCTGATTTGGTCTGATCTGATCTAGTCTAATATGGTCTGATCTAGTCTGGTTTGATCTGGTCTAGGACTGAAAACGGTTCAAAAGAAAATATCATAATTAAGTAACCTATGGAGTTGAAGAATGACTAGAAGAATGGGGAAATTAAAAAAATTATTTGCTAATTGCTACCCTAGCCTATGTTATTATTCTTGCTCACGATGACTTTTTGGGTGGTTGAATGGTGATGGTGGGTTTTAATCCATGGTGTGGGTGGGTGTTAATGGTGTGGGCGGTGTAATAGTGTCGTAATTCAATGGGGTATAAGAGGATATTTATAAAGTAGAACTAATCCTTGAATTTTATCTGCATATGGGGAAGGTGAGCAGGATTTATTAAAACTGAAGGGAGTTTGATGCTTTTTCAGTAACACAAGGGGATTATATGCATGTTTTATATTACATGAGGGGATTTGGTGCAATTTACCCTGACCATTAAAGAGCAGTTTTGGAAGTTTTGACACGAAGAAGGGCGAGCTTGGGATGGCATGGAGGTTGCAGGAGCTTGTTTTACTCACTCATCATGGAATGCAAGCTCCTGAAACCCTTCTTTTTCAGATATTAATAGTTCACGAATGTCTTATATTGAAATTCACACAAGTCTTCTAAAATCCCATATTGATACAAATCTAAAATGTCCTGAAAAGTCTATGCAAAACAGCCATAAATATATTAACTTCACATCTTAAAAAAATCATAGTAAACCTAACCACAAGCATTGATCTTTTGGGATCGGAAAATTGGAGACTAATTAGGAATAACATATTTTTATAGTTTGATATTTCAATCCGATTTGATTTCAGAAGTCAAACTAAAAAAAAAAAGTTAAAAACAGACTTGTTGTTTTGCTTCGATTCATTCTGTTTATGGTTCACTTTTTGTTGTTTCAACTTTGATTTCACAAACACGAACCTATTTCTATGGGAATACATCACAATTCACAATACTACGGAAATTTTAGAATTTCTTCATTTCAGTTTCCTAATCAATCAGTCACAGCAAAAATTCGTAGTAGTAAATTTCCTAAACTATAAAAATATCCGCATTAATAGTAATGCTTTATTCATTTTACCTTTTGTAAAAAGAACTTCAAAACAATGACATTGTAATAATGGTTATGCTTTATTCGTTTACTAGTATTGTACCCGTGCGATGCACGAAATACTAATATATTTATATTTTGTATCCATTTCAATTTTCAATATGGTAAAAAGACGAAAATATAAATACTCTACAACAAAAAATAAACTACCATTATGAAAGGTTAATAGATATATACACACATCAATTGTACATGAAAGTGCTTAGTGTGCCACCAATGTTATTTATCAATATTTTGAATATCTCACACATTTGGTGACTTAGGACACTATAACACACACACACACACACACACACATATATATATATATATATAGGTGGTTGTGACAAAAATACGACATTTCTATAATCAATTTTAATGAGAAAAATATATATTATCCTTGACTCATGCTAAAATCTAAATGACATTCTGACATATAGAGCGACTATGACTATAGTTTTTATTATAATGTAAATATTGAACACATGTGATTATGATTAAGGTTACTACTATAATTACTTAACTTAAAAAGTCACATTAAAAAACATTTGTAATCATAAATATGCAATTACCTATATTTATATCAATACAAAAGTACACATTGTTAAATTAGTGGACAATCTTAATATACCGAGGACTGCGTAATTCGTATTACATATTGGGCTTGAGATTACATTAGGTATGTTTGCGAACAATTTTAAAAAGTGATTTTTCCCTTTTAGTTTAAAAAAACTGGAATTAACTATTATTATTAAGCATTTTCTTCAAAATCACGTTAAAAAGTCACTTTTCATAAACCAAAAACAATTGCAAACCCCTCTCTAAGGCCGCTATTTTACTAATTCTTTCTACGATTATAATCGAGTGATCGACCATAGTCACCACACCCCTGAAGGCTTTGGTGTCTGCAATTCGATCACCGTTTACCTCCCCCCAATAACGTATTCATTTTTTGCTCTCCATGTTCATTGAATCTCCACGGCCTCAAATAGTCAATCCTATCATTTTTAAACAAAAATTATGTGATGCTTCAATTATCCAGATATGACCCAATTGTTATTTGCTATTATCATGGACAGGTTTTTTTTTTATACTTGTACTACATCCGTCCCATTAGAAGGTTCTCGTCCACTATTCACATGGTCAACTTAAATCATTTTTAATCTTTCACTTTATATATCACATTTTTATCAAATTTACATTTTTTATCATACTTTGTAGCGGTTTTAATGTAGTTTCTAAATATGTAAATTTTATTCACTAAAAATAATCAGAACGTGAATTGGGATTAAGTTGTTTTATCGTCAGTCAAGTATCATAAACAGTTCACTGGAATCTTATAAGTAATTAAACATCAAATGAATTTCCTACATTAGATAAGATATTTGTTTGATTGGAATATAATTTTCCAGGAAACCTTAAATTATTATGCCGTGCGCTGGTGTGTAGAAATTATATCACATAGGTATAATAGAATACTTTTTGCAAGTGCTAATATTTAGCATTAATATAATATATCCGAATGTTTTTTATGTCGTGCGCTGGTATGCATTACTACGTAGTATTCTAATACATAGGTATAATAGAATACTTTTATAAGTTAGGTTATTAGAGACTCATTAAATAGTCCAAGGAAAAGAGATTTGTAGATACCTGGAATGTTTTTTATTGCACGGTTAGAGTCCATCTTCCATAACATGTATATGTAATTTATAGAGCAATGTGGTACTGATTGAAAGTTTGAAACTGTTGAGGTTTAAAACTTAAAAGGCAACGAATTCAAGGGTCATGCTTATTTGCCCATTCAAAAAAGGCAACGAATCCAAGCGTCGCTTATTTGCCCAGGGATGGGCCCGGTTAGGGTCTTGAACCGGCCGGGCCTCAGTTCAAGGTTTGGGAGGCCCGGAACCGGCCCGGGTAAACCCGGGTCCGGTTCGGGCCGGGTCACCCGCCCGGTTCACGGGCCGGGCCGCCCGCCGGGCCGGGCCTTATAATTTTTTCTTAAATTATATATTATATTATTATAATAATTCTTATTAAAAACAAAATTCAAGTGCATTTATTTGAAATAGGAAGTACATTTGAGAATTGAGAAAACAATAACAATATGAAATACATTTTATAATAAATATCAATTGGGATACATTTAATGAATTGATGTACACAATAATATAATATAATTCAAGTATATTTATTCCAAATATGAAGTACAATTGAGAATTAGGATGCATTTAAAAAATGTAATACATTTTGTAATAAAAAATCAATCGGAATCTCCGCCTTCGGTGGTTGTTTCCTCCATAAAGTGGCGGGTGGGAGCGATAGTCATTTCTTGAGTTCTTCGTTTGGCCTTCAACCAATCGTGGAAGCAAACTAGCGTCTCAAGAGAGCTCGGGCTCAACCTCGTTCTACAATCTGTTAGGACGTTGCCCGGCCGCACTAAATTCTTAATATGACAAATGTAAAAATTTACTACCTTTTTTACTTTAATGAGAAATGTAGCAAGTAACTAATATTAATATGAGAAATGTAACAATTAAGTAGTTTAACTAATATTATTATGACAAATGTAAAAATTAACTAGTTTTTTTACTTTAATGAGCAATGTATCAATTAACTAATATTAATATGACAAATGAAACAATTAAGTACTTTAACTAATATTAATATGACAAATGTAAAAATATACTACTTTAACTATTTTTTTTCTTTAAAGAGAAATGTAGAGAAATGTAGAGAAATGTAACAATTAACTCATTTAATAGATAAATGTGAAGTCTAACAATTAACTACTTTTATAAAATGTATGAATGTGTATAAGTCTATATAGTTTATATAACTTGTAAATGTATTATAAGTAATATATAATATAATGTTTATAGTATATAATATATAAGTATATTACTATAAGATGAGTAATACACTTATACTTAATACTTTAATATATATATTGTTGGGTATATTATCCCGGCCTACTACTGTTTAGAGGCCCAATACACTGCCCCGGTACAGGGCCCCAGTTAGCAAGGATCATTTAGGCCAACCGGCCCGTTGGGACCTACTCGGCCCCATTCCGGCCCAACAAGGCCCATTGGCCCATGGAGAAAACCCTTACTCCCTCCCCCATCTATAAATAGGAAGGTTGGCTTCCTGATGAAAGGATCCTCTTTTTGGTTCTCTTCTCCTGCATTACTTCTTCTTCCTTAGATTAGAGTAGTTATTCAAGCTCCATTAATGGAGACTTCAACTTTTGTATTATGTAAAGGAGTGATGGGAGCAAATTAATGAGAAAGAGCGGGCTTGGACGTTAGCCTAAAAAGTCCCGTGGTTTTCTCCCTTTCCGGGTTTCCACGTAAAAATAGCTAGTTCATACACCTTTTATATATTTATTCACTTTTATACCGAATCCATCGTCCTTAATATCCGAAGTTCATGTTGGGCTTCCGGATCTACGGGACTAAACCTCAACATTGGCGCCGTCTGTGGGAAACATATCAAAAAGATTCATGTGTTCTTGATTTTTTACCAAAAGCTACTGTTTTCATCAAGGAACGAAGGGAAAAAGGAGGAAAAATTCACATGTTCTAAGGTTTACATCTTTGTTTTGAGTTCCAAGCTAGTTCACTGGTCAACGACGGTGAAAAGCACAGCAGCAGAGTAAGACCTCCTGACCCAGTGAAACAACTTCAGCAGCTTGGCCATAGATCAGATCAAATCTCTGCACCCAACAAACTTCGGCAGCAGGAGTCCAAGGAAAATTGAGGGAAATGATGGGTGGGGCCCGCGTGCCCACCACTTTCCTTATCCTGACAACACTTTTTGATGATTTGACATAATCCCTCTTATCCAAAGAAGAGAAGCCGAACACCGAACGGAAGCTCCCGAACGCCCCTCCCAGGAGACACTTCCGGCCAACTGGCGTCCCAACCTCTGAAACCCCAAGACATCTCTAGGAAAATTCGGACCCCAACCCGAACGAAATCTCCTGGACGATGCAGTGCCCTTCAATACATATCCACAAGGCACGAATGCCGATCGGGGGCTTCAAAACTCGAACAGATAGTTACATGCCATTCAGGAAACTCAACATGTGGGCAGACTTCAAAAAGAATGAGGACCTCCATCTCAACCGTTTCTAACGAATGAATTGTAGATGTCCAAAGCACTAACATGATCTTACAAGACTCTGCTCATCCATTTTAGGAAGGGTGATCATCTGAGAATAGGGTACAAACTTCACTAACATTTACCGAACGGGAATATGCAGAACCAGCCCATGCTGAACGCCCCCTGCCTATTCATTTTGACAAATTGACCGGAAGGGAACATGAACAGTCCTGTGCAGCGATTACCCGAACGGCCTTCAAGGCAATAGCAGACCTGTGCAAGGCATCTCCCGAACGGCCTTCAAGAAGATCAACGGTCCAGTAAGGGAGGGGATCTTTACCTGAGCTGGAACCCATTAAGACAAAAGGCCGAATCTGCCCGCACGGAGTCTCAACCAGCCTGCCGAACGGGAGGAGAAATCCACAAAGATTGGGGAGCGTAAGTTCGATAAATGTCTTCAAAGCATGCTGACTTTCGAACGGGAGTTCTGCTAGATGGCCAAACCTCATCATCTAGGGAGGAACGAATACTTCCGGTCGCCTTCTGACGGCTGCCGATCGCCGAACGGACCAACCCACCGAACGAGCTCCACCACCCGTGATTCTGGACTTCCATCCTGATGGATCTCTACCCGGCCGATAAAGGACCAGATCATATTTGCTCTAAAAGTGGGCTGGATCGTGGTTGCCTCCAATTGGCTCTTTGTTGATGGGCCATGTCCGCTGCAGCATGCTAAGTTCATTCGGCATATCCAAAAGAGCTAAGTGCCTAACCAACTGCTCTTAATTAACTATTGAAATTATCACTATTAATTAATTGCATCACCATTATTTGGTAAGGGTTACATTACCCCAAGTTAAGTCGTGACGGACAGACGGGGCTAGACCCAAGTGAATAATTAATGTTAGTAGGCTGTTAGCCTACCCCGGTCGGCCTTAATTAGCAATCGAGGCATCTATGGACCCGCTCGGTGAGGCCGAACACCCATGAAAATATATTAGATAAAGTGATGTATTAATACTTCTGAGCGATTATTTGTTTAGTAGGGATTAAAATATCCCAAGCTAAATAATGGCTCCAATAGATAAAGTTCACCGTCATTTTAAAAGTTAAAGGACGGGGTTAATGGGCTGACCGGCCTAACCCCACGATTGGGTGTAATTGCGCGATCGGAGTGTCATCGAAGGGCATCACTCCGGCGACGCGTTTTAATACAATGAAGTCCCGATAGGCATCGGGCGTTAATACATTAAAAGTATTAGTTGCTATTGGTTGAATACCCTTTACTTAGAAGGGATTAAAATTCCCGAACAGAATAATGCCGAATGAAGTTTTATTATAAGTTCACCAACATTTTAATTAAATGCTTGGTTTGACTGGGCTTGTCGGTCCATCCCCGATCGGCCCAAATAATATTGACTGAACCGCCTTTGGAGGACATTTTCTCGGTGACACGTTTTTTAAATTCGAAGCCACCCATGAGTCTGTTCGGCATGGGTCGGACATCCATGAAAATATTAAATAAAATGATGTAGTAATATTACTATTAGTTACACATCGCCATTATTTGTTTAGTAGAGATTAAATTTCCTCAATTGAATAATGACCGAGCGAGACTCCAGTGACAAGTCCATTATCATTTAAAATTAAATGATTTGGTTTAATGGGCCGACCGACCAACCCGCGATCGGCTAAATATAAGCGATCGGAGTGCCCCAAATGGTATTACTTTGACAACACACCAAGTACTCATGCATGAGAGTATTCATTGGTTGATTAAATAGTATTCTTACTATTAATTGCAACACCATTATTTTAGTAGGGATTAAAATTCCCGAATAGAATAAGGCCGAACGGAGCTTTATAAATAAGATCACCAACGTTTTAAATAAATGTTTGGTTTAAATGGCTGATCGGTCCACTCCCGGTCGGCCTAAATGAATTAACTAAAGCGTCTCGCAAGGGCGTGGCCCAATGACGTAGTTAAAATTAGATACCATGAGCGGTTCCGCTCGGTATTAAATGCCCGAACGACAACTATACCCACTACGGGGCAAAATACGTACTTTAATTAGCTGAAAGCTTTCCTGAGAACGCCCGGGAAACCACTAGGTGGTTCTAAAAGCGTATGGGCAGTTCAAAAGATAAATCTAGGCCAAGGGTTATCATTACCCGCTTCGGCCGATAGTCATGGATGAAAAATAAAGAATAAAAAAGAAATGTTACACATGTGTGTGTATATACTTGTATATGTTGATTCGTCGTTCGACCGTATTACCATGCTGATTGTGCAGTGAAATTCGTTCGATATTCTCGAACGGGGAGATCATGAAGCACAGAGATGTTCATGACGATTCGGCATGAAGCGCGTAGACATTCATGACTGGCAACAAGAAAAGAATCACATTTATTCAAAGACGTTCATGACGCACAGAGATG